>JABWIB010007287.1:11919-24991 GCA_016617825.1 Platyplectrum ornatum
CTGTGTTTTACAGACCATCTAGGGTGTAGGGGTGGTTACTGTACACAAACTGTGAACCGTATTATCTTTATTTTTTTATTTAACCCACCAGTCTAAATCAACCTTGTAATACATTTACAGACACTAATATTCCATCGAACGTTTGGCAGAGATTCCGCCACATCCATTAAAATCTGGCGCTACACCCACCTCTGTTTCCATCCAAAAATAGGGACTCTTGCCATGTACGCGATATAGTGAGGGATAGACAGACACCAGAGAGATTCATTCTCAAAGCCATAAAATGGATCCTGTTATCCCTTAATGCTATCCTAATACTTTGCTAAAAGTTTACTAACAAGCCCTGAGGGTGCCATGTGTCGATAATAAGCCTATAAAATCAATACAGATAAATAAGGGTCTGTGTTCTCATAAAGGAGCATTCTCTTTANCTAATCCAGCTGTACAAAGGAAATGAAGTCCTCTGACAGTCTTATGACCCGCCTGATGTACAGAGACCACTCAATACTGATTCATCAATACACTGCTATTTATTGCAACCTGAGACGACAGCTCTTCTCACTGGTCACTTCCTAGGGGTCTGTAAGGCCGTTTGTATCGAGTAAATGAACAAGATGTTCCTATTGGATTGATAATATACAGCACGGCAGCAACTAGCAATCCGTCCTTAGATAGGTCATTGATCTGCTATAGTTTAGCATTCCGATGTGCCTCTTAATAGTCAGTGCAGTTCATAAGGTATCTGGGCAGGGAACACATTTGTATTTGGTAATGCAGAAATAAAGTTGTCTGAATTTTTCCTGCTATTATATCGGACCAGATCCCAAACCGGCTCCCCGCCATCATTTGCTTTATACATGCGCAAGAGTAGACCATGTCCCTGGACTTCCAAATCAGTGACCCTACATTAATATTTCTGCACTGTTCATACCGAGGAGAGGGGGATCCAGACTTCCGTACTATTGAGCTTACGAGCGTAACGTTATGAGTGGGCAAAATCAAGTGAATTTCTGAGGAAGCAAACAGTATTAGAGGTGAGAGATGATGTTTCCAGCACAAGTGTAATAACAGTGTAACAGTAACGCTGGTCAGTATCTGTGTGCAACATGCAACAATAAAGTATTCTCCCTGCATGCACACACTGACATTCATTTTAACTCTAAACCCTAATGGTTTTACCCACTCTTGAGTAAGTTATGAGTAAGTCAATAGTACGTAAAGTCAGAATCTGTACACATGAATTGGACACTAGTGTATAATAGTTATAGAGATTTGTGTAAAGGTGACTTGTAAACCAGAATAAATCAATGGACATAAAGAAGGGGAAAGGAACGTTTTGAAATTCACCGCCATTGAAGGTTATTGTGGACGACTGATGCTATTTTCATAGGAACCCATGGCCATGTAAGCTCAAATTGTGATACATTTATCAAAGCCTTGCATGACTTATCAAGCATGGAATCATTTCATTAACTAATGCCACTGGGTAGCTGGCAGTGATACGGCTTATCCAAAAGGTTCAACCGTGCCTCTCAGTTGCAGCAGATTACATCGCCCTGTGCCCTGACTGTTATGTTGATGGCCTGGTTACAAACATCATCCCTCGTGTTACTGAAACAGATTTAAGCATGGTAATTAAAAGACTCCAGCCTTAATGCAGGCCGTGCCGTAATATGTCATTGTAACGATTTGGGGGTTTTGTGTACCTGAACTGAGCTCTATTTGTGTATTTACAGACAGAAAGGTGTCAAATACAAAAAGAAAGTATAGAAAATGAAAGCATAAGTTACTCCTGGGCCAAACCATGTTACATTTCAGGGGGATTAAAATTNATTTTATTATTTGCATGCAGGGAGAATAGATACTGACCAGCGTTNCTGTTACACTGTTATTACACTTGGGCTGGAAACATCATCTCTCANNTNTAATACTGTTTCCAGCTGAAGAAATTTGCCTCCCCTAAAATTTNAAANGGTTTTGCCCGGGTGTNAATTNTNCACCTAAGTGTNATTNACTCATCAANGTCATTTNAATTATATGAATTATAATATATATNATGTTTTTCTAACTATTAATTTACTAAAAACTTATATGTTAAGATTTTTCATGTGTACTATCTTTCATTTACAGAATGTGGACAGGATCCAGACTTGCACATTTTCCGTGATCTACGCAGGAAACAGTAACATATGCACATGTACGCGGCTGATGCTTGTGCATTTTTCAAGTTTCGTACGTTTAACAGTTTATGAATGAATGACTTTTCTAATCCCAGCACTGTAGGCANGNATAGGCATGCAAAATAAGATGGCGGGCAGGGGTTAACATTTACACACTGATCTGCTATTGGCTTGAATAGACTATACGAGCAATGCATGCTGGTACTTGTACTCAGGACTGGTGCTAGGTGGGTGTCTGGGCAGACCCAGCACTGCGCCCCCTGTTGGCGGATGAAGTGGCGACATGACGTCATCACGTCAAGTACCGGCGTGACATGATGAGGTCACGCCTCTTCAAAAACACCTGGGAGGGCGGTGGGGTGGTGCCGGCCGCCCTCCCAGTTTTTAAGTATTGGGGGGAGGGGGTGTTTTCCACCAATTTTCCAATTATTTATTTATTTATTTTACTGATTTTTGCGGCTCAACTAGATATGGCCTATTGCATTTAATTCGTATAAAAATGTACATTGCCCGCAAATGAATATCCGCTTTTAGATTCTTATCCTGCTGTTTAATATAAGNCACCCTGGTCCAGAGGTGGCCCAAGGCATAGGTGGTAAAAGCCTTACGGGCTCAGAGGTCCCTAAGTGCCCCGTGCCTTCTCCAGTCCTCCCCCCCTGGACCCCAGCACACGACTGGGAAGCATTCTCGTAGCTCCTGCACCTCTGTTTGAGGTTACCCTAAATAAAGTACAAAAAAATATTTTATTGCGTCATTGATTGCTAATGAATATCTTGAAATCTTGAAAACTTGAAACGGTCCCTTGGAGTCAGGGAAAAACTGGCGAGTGTCCCGTGATACAATGTGAAGAGATCATTTGCTGCATGGTAATGGTATACAGATGTGAAGTGGCTGTGTGACAATAGAGACGCAGGTCCCCCGGGAGATCTGTAATAACTTACTGGAAGTTTATCTCGGTAATTGTCCAGGATGTTTCCTGCTTTGCGGAATAACAGTACGAGACACTTACTGATGGACCAAAGTTTGCTTTGCGATAAATAAATAAAAGTCAATATGGAGACACATGGCAATAAAATGAATCCCACATAGCCTTGCTTTATGATTTGTCTGCGTGTAAGGCATAGGAGGAACGTTAATGGTCGCCGGATTAAACAGATGTCAATCCCAGCTCTGTCTTCAGAGACAGAGACACCTAACAGTCTCCAATGTCCAAAGTGTGGCACATGGATACGTTCCAAATATTAGGGTTTTATTTTTTTTCCTTTCGACACTTTAAAGTCACAGGGTGCCGTGGGAACAGTCCATCCTCCTCCGCAGCACTTAGGGACCCACTCTGCGAAAGAAAAGTACACTTCACAATGAATAAAAAAAAAAAAACCCAAAAACAACAACAGGAGGAGGAGAGAAGAAAGTGTTAAGTGCGGCCGGGAAACAATTGCTTCATTGTTGAGAAGAGAATGAATTACAGAGTACAGCGCCATCTAGAGGACGCAGAGACGCTTTACTCGCTGATTTCACCTCACCGCTTCTATCTGTCGCCTGACAGATAAGTGATAGAAATTTACTGTTTACCAAAATGGAATCTGCGCTACAAAGATATCCAGTTCACACCAGGGGACTGTTAACACACGCAATGCAACCACCCCCCCCCCCCGCTAAAAAAAATAAAAAAGTATAAAAATAAAAAGTATTGAATTTATTATTTATTAGTTTACATCTAAGTCTAGAAACATGTTTAAATATTTTTTTATCAACATTAAAAATGCTCCTCAGGACGGATCTAAGGAATGCGTTCAAATGGCAAACTGACAGCAACACATCACACACTATACAATAAATGAACGGGTCAGCTGACTAATGATCGGCAAAACCAAACCTTTATCTCAATAGTCAAATTGCCCGAACAATACGATCATCGCTGCACCGACTGATTAGGATGGCCACGAGCTTTGATTATTGGAAGCATTGGACACTATGGGCCAGATTCAGCTTTTCACTCTCATGACTTCTCTCATGGGCAAAACCATGTTGCAGGGGAGGTAAATTTAATTAGTTGCAATCAGCATAACAGGTGACAGTTGATGTTTCCAGCCCAAGTGTAATAACAGTGTAACAGTAACGCTGGTCAGTATCTGTGTGCAACATGCAACAATAAAGTATTCTCCCTGCATGCACACACTGACATTCATTTTACCCCCCTACAATTCATCATGGTTTTTTACCCATGAGAGTGTAACACATGAGTGTAAGTCATGAGAGTGAAATTCAGCCCAATGATAGCAATTTAGGGCGCCATTTACAAAAGCCAGAAAACGTTAATTTCAGATGATAAAGCCCAATAAAGATGATACAGATGATAAAGTCCATTTTCCCACATCGTTCCCGAGAGTAATAATATCCTGCATTCTCCCCACAGATCTCCCTCCAATAGAGGAAGAAAAATGGAGCCATATGTGGTATGAAAAACTTTTTTTACATTGTAAGAAAACTTTCCGTAGACATCAATGATCCCCAGCGTCGGTGCATGCGCAGTATATCAATGCTGGGACTTAGAAGTGCATACACCGGGACACAGAGGAACATCAATGTCTGCGCAATTTTAATAAATGCTGTGGTCGGTGTAGACAATGCTATAATTGCCACAGCGATAACTTTATTAAATGGAGTCCATACGAAGATAGGAGACTGATTGGTCNATCCAACCTACTGTAGGCATTTTTGCATTCTTACCAATTCTATAAAAAATGATTTATGATAAATAGTTATTTTTTCAGAATTGGTTCAGATGTTTTATCATTATCGGAATCTATCCATATCGCAATCTATGTGCATGTGAGTCCATAAAATGAATATAGTCTTGCCTGGGCATTGAGAATGAATTACACTCTATGTAAACTGTATTTGAAGAACTTTTTTTTATATTTAAAGGGTGACTTTATCCTGGTTGCAGATGAATTTGTATTATTTTCTCAAAAAACTCAATATTGGACTTTAAGACTACTATATGTTAACCTCATTTATGTGTGCTTTATTTTTACACTGAGTCCTATGCTTGTAANTAATCAATCAGGGACAAAAACATTCGCTAGAGGAACAGTGAAAGCTCCTACAATGTTAATATTATACTACATTAATATATAACACACTGAATTATGTTAGGACAGGTGCATCCATAAATCATGCACCAGAGGCCCCATAAATATTTTCATACACAGTAAAAAACAGCCATGCATGACAAGCGCGGACAGCGACAGTACACACTGGTGGAGGTCTCAGGTGAGTTGAGCGTCAAACAGGCGAGTCGAGCCTATCTTTCAATTACCATCTCTGTAAGAAATGCATTTACTAAAGAAGACAAGTGCCCACGGATCACTGTGTGGGATTTTTTTAACCATTGCTAAGTAAAAACACAATCGCAGGGCAGGAGAGCAATACATGACAATGCTACGCAAGGTATTAGGTCGTACATGCATACTCCTGTGAATATTGCATTAAAGTCAGGTACATGCAACAGTCCTTTCAAACGATTATTCAAGTGTGTACTCTGCAACGATAATGCTTCTTATTTACAGAACTATTTATTTTACCAATCAAATAATGTCCCAATTTCAGCTAAACACATGAGAAACAAGCCTCAGAATAACACAGAGCTGCCAGTATGCCTGTGGAGTATATGCTTCATGGGACCACTACACATACCCCCTGTACAGACGAAATTTTGACACTCATACCATACCTTCACATTTCCGACTCTTATGAAGAAAAAAATGGCTGTCTGGGACTGTATGCAGGCCATCAGCATTGTCTTGCCCGCCTGCGAGCTCGGCCAAAATTGCCAGATGTCGGAATATAGGGCTCTGGTTACTAAGTTCTTTTTCAGGTAAAAATGTGCATTATCACTGGTAAATGAAGTTTGTCCGCTTTTCTCAATGTGAGCAAGCACTTCGTAATATTTACTAAATCATGGGCCTATGTTTACCAAACTGCAGGAATGGAAGAGTGGAGATGTTGCCCATAGCAACCAATCAGATCTGGAATCAGAAAACAAAGCCTTTTCCATTGTGTATGCCCCACCCCCAAGGAGCATCGACAGAAATTGTGGGTCCTGGGACTATTTCACTCTCTCTGCTCCTGCCATGTTCTTTCATGTCCATGCACTTTCCCCCGCTCTGTTCTTATTCTCTCCTCTGTACACTTAGGGGTATATTTACTAAGCAGGGAGATTGCAGTGAAATTCGAATTTGGGGAAGTTGCCCATGGCAACCAATCAGATTTGAGTTCACATTCTCCAGAGTGTAAAATGAAACTGAGAGCTCAAATCTGATTGGTTGCCATGGGCAACTTCCCCAAATTCGAATTTCACTGCAATCTCCCTGCTTAGTAAATATACCCCTTAGGCTCTCTCCTCCACTGTGTCACTGCTCCCTTTACCTCTCTGTCCACCGTCTCCCTTCCATACTCTCTCCCAGGGCTGCCATCAGGTGGGGAAAGCCGGGCCTACAGTCCCGGACCCGGCTGTCCCCCCACCCCCCGGCAGTGGCCCAGCTCCCTGTACTGGTATGCCGGTCGCTGCCATTATTGGCATCTAAGTGAGTTTAAATAGGCCCTCTGGCCTGGTGTTATGTGGGGGGCCCGGCCGCCGGGGACTTTGCCCGGGACCCTGGAGGCGGCCCTGCTCTCTCCTCTGATGTGTCTCTGCTTTTTCCTCTTCTCTACCTATGCTCTCACCTCAGCTGTGGTGACACACTTTACTCTGTCCATGCTTTCTCCTCTACTGTGTTGACACTCTCTCCTCCACTCTGCCCACGCTCTCTTCTCTGCACAGTCTCTCCTCCATTGTGTTTATGCTCTCGCCACCACTTTGTTCTGACACTCTTCTCCGGCAGTATGTAAATCAACTAACCCTGTCAGTAAGGCCGGACTAGGACTAGAAATCAGCCCTGGCACTTATAGCACACTGGCCTACTTGCTGTGGGGTTCAGAAGACTCCTTGAAGCAAGTTATAGGTAGGTGGCAGCCTACCAGGTCTCACAGGGGTTTGCATTGGCATACACCCCATTGCCTCAATATAGATGGAGCTCGGTGTTGACAGCCAGGAGGCATTGACAATCATCAGCTGCATCTGACTGCTGACTCTCTTTGTAATGGCCCATACTCCCAACAGCCCATCTGGCATTTGCCAGAAGTTCCAGATGGCCAGTCCGGCCCTGCCTGTCATTTTAACTGCCACCCCTCTCAACGCCAGACTAACATACTACACCCTACAGTGCACTACACAATTCCTGAAACCATCTAAACACTGTAGTAGTAGTAGTAATAGTAAGATCTTTTTCAAAAGTTCTTATAGCAAGTCATTTCTTTTTCGTTCTCTATGTGTCGCTGGCAACAAAAGAACCTGAGCTTCAACAACATACGTTTCTGAACAATGTAAATTCCCCGGGTCTGACCTCGGCAGTGTCAGACTTTCACACTCTTGCAAATATTTACCCTGAGTTTTGGAGGCATTGCTTGCCCCACGTCTCCCTCAATCATACGGTTCTCCCTGACTGACTCGCGCTTTCCAATACATGATTCGCTCTGGTTACCTTTTAACACATCCCAGAGGCTTTGTCAAAATAAGCCCGACGTCGGAGCTGTCACATGGTAACTGCCAAACAAGCGTCTTGGCAAAATACCGCCGCTGTGTCTCTCTAACAGTTATTTAATAAATGTGTGTGCTCGGGTTTTGACCATCATCTATAATTTAGGATTCTTATATTCTAAGAACACATGGCCAAGAATATAATGAGGAACACATTGATTTCATGGTTGTACCCTCAGGCAATATGTTTTATTTCTCTATTTCTTCAAGGTACAGTACCATGGAACTGTAAAAATCCATCACCTACAAACATACTTCCAGAGAAATGTGAGGGTCTATGTCATTTTAATAAATTCATCTGCTTGGAGTTTCATACATTAAATAAGTGAAATATACTGGAAAGCCCTATGATATAGGTGACCCTGTGTTATAGGTGGAAGAAACAGATATATTTCATATGTCGAAAACATATCTGATGTGTTATATGGGTTTAATAAAATATCTGGGGTAAGATGCATTAAGGCTTTGAATAAGACCATAGCAAGCAATCACTTTTGTATATAGACAGGGCAGACAAGAAATTCTGGTACCCCAATTTCTCTCCCCTATTATTAAAGATAAGTCAATAAAGGGGAGTGTCCAAACCATTGGGGTGTGGCAGTATCTCCAGCCTTCTAATCTCTCACGTAGGCCTAAATTCAATAAGCGGGGATTTTGCTGGGGAATTGGAAAGCAGCGATGTTGCCCGTAGCAACCAATCAGATTCGAGCTCACATTCTCCAGTATGTAAAATGAAACTGAGAGCTCGAATTTGATTGGTTGCTATGGGCAAAATCTCCACTTTTCAATCCCCCAGAAAAATCCCTGATTAGTGAATTTAGGCCCTAGTCTCCAGCTGTCTAACCCCCAACCTATCCCTTTCATGAGCTTACATATACTTTACTTACCTGTGCAGTCTTCCCTCCGCTACTCTTCTCTGCTTTGACGTTTTGCTAAAGCTCATTGGAAGACGCTATGGTCACTTTTAGCCAGGACTAAGAAATAGGAAATCAGCACCATTGCGGGCCCTCCAACAGACCTGGGCCGGGATAATTTGTATTTCCCTTCCCCTCTCTGCGCCCCTGTGTATAGAATGTAAAAGGTTTATTGTAGATCTGATTGGTTGCTTTATACATTACCTTCACTTTTTAGAATCTGTTGTGAATCCACCCTGAGGATTAAATGGACTGTCTGGTCTATGCAGAGAAATTGGAAAGGTTAAAGAAGGATGAGATAAAAGAGGACAAAAGGTTTTTACGATCTACATTTACTGAGTTGGGTACAACTGTGGAGTTAAAACGTGTTTAAATGCACTGTGAAGTTATTGGCCACACTTATTTTTACTACCTTATTTAGGAAAGATCTGTAACAATCCCAGTGACTTTATGGGGCAGTAAAAGATTTGATACGAGAGACAGACCAGTAATAACTGGGAATGGGATAGAAAAGGCTCGTGTTACACCAAACCAGCTCATGTCACGTTAGACTAGAGTTTTCTTGTGGTTTTCCAGCACTGTGGAATTCTGGGAGTATAAAACGTATATCAATTAGTGCTCAAAGCAAATTCCCTGCTCTCAGTTTGAGCCATCGCCTCTAGATTTCTGCTATTGGGGTTTATTGAGAAACATGGAGACGCTGGAAAAAAGTTGGGTACATAGCTTACAAGTCTTCTGGCTGGAATAGTGGACACTTTTGCAAATATTCAAATACGGATTGGTTTCATTTGCCCTTACAGTAAATGCTGTGCTGCATTTAGTAAGGGGGGTTTACACGTAACCAGAAACCCCCATCCCCTCTTCACACAAGGCACCATAGCTCTTCTCTCGATCCTACCAGGCCAGTAGGCTGTTGAGTGGTCCTTGAAAAGCCTTGTGACTTCTATTATGTCTATTATATGCATTACATGTATAAGTGGTCTGTATACATGTATACATGAGGTATATTATGGGTGGACCAGGATGGACATTTTATACAGTATATAGTTTTCCATTTCCAGAATCTTAATATAGTTTTACAGTATGTACCATATATATATATATATATATATATATATATATATATATATATATATATATATTATAAATATGTGCCATCTCCAAACATCTAATATACCACACACTGTATATGTTATAGTTTGCTCCAATCTCAGAACACTAATATACCACAAATATATTTTTGTATGTGCCATTCCTAGGCATATAAAGGGTACATATGTATATATACATGGGTATATAAATGGCATATAAATATAATATATATGTGGGGTATATTAGGGAACTGTAACATACTGTATGTACTGTGTCATTCCAAATTCCACATATAAATAAATAAAAAACACATATATTATAGTAAACGTCATTTACAGACTTCTAATGATCCCCACATGCGCTGTATATAGTGTGCCATGTCCAGACCCCTAATATACCCCACATGTAATAGACATATTAGAAAGGGGGGGCTTGAAATTTCCTGTGCTTTCCACTGAAACTGACTATGTTAATCCAACCCTTCACCCCCTGTGTGGTATGTTCCATTGTCATTATCCAGATTTACACGTTTAATATCTCGGCCTATACAGTGCGAAAATACGCAGACATATGCTACACCTTCAGGTGACTTTCTATCTCTGGATCAGGTACACAGGTGCCATATACAAGCTTTAGTGATGTGCACTAGAATGGCCGTCACGACACAGGCCAGTGTACAATGTCACACTCACAACACTGGCTCTATGACCTATGTGATATGACTGCGGTGCGATACATTCTGTAAGTGTTTTCGTTCCACTTCTCTGTTCATCCGTCATTCCCTGTGTTGCCTGCCAAAGAATTGCTCCGAGCCAAAGCCTCTAATCTGAATCCAGACCACCATGATATATGGCCACAATTCTATATATGAAAACTAAGCCTCTATTATAGTGAGTCAGAATTGGAAAAGACATCATGTCATTCCAAATACTGCACAGAACTGTGATTGGATCAGTAGGTCATTTCTTTCAGCTTATTCATAATTGATGTATAATAAGTGTAATACTTTTCATAAGGCAAACAAAATAGGCAAAATAATGGACTGGCGATCATGCAGAGGTAAGTAGTACTCCTATAGAGTGTAAGCTTGCGGGCAGGACCCACATACCCACCCATTCCTACCTCTTGTCTTATTGATTGTTAAAACTGTAAAGTGCTGTATAATCTGATGGTGCTATATAAAAACCTGTTAATAAATTATATATATATTATATAATATTATAATATATTATATTATTATATATATAATTTCACAGTATAATTGTGTCTTAAATTCACCCTTAAATACTATCAGACCAGTATGCTATCCTCCTCACCAGCAGGGCCGGCAACAGAAATCTTGGGGCCCGGTACAACCAGATATTTGGGCCCCCCAATAGTGGTAACACTAGTGACATGGCCTCCTGAAGCTTGGAGCCCGTCACAGCTGTCCCCCTTATCCCCCGGCCCGGCCCTGCACACCAGTATCATTTCCAGAAACAGCTGTATCTTTCCTTAAGAAGTAATATATAAATATAAATCTATACTGTGAAATATAATTATTCTTTATAATATTGCAACTTTAATTAGAAAGTATTATTCTAGCATCACCCATGCAAATCACATACATGTCTTACTGTATATACAGTGACCACATGACACAGGGGACAATGATAGCAGCAATCTGGAAGAGAATTTCACTCTGCACTGATGTCCGTAGTTCAGTGTCTCTGACAATGTGGGCAGAGGGTAACAGTGATCTCAGCACACACCGAGACAGAGCAGGCTGCTATGTTATCTGACCAGCTCCTGTAGATGGCGGTGGGATCAAGAAAAGAAAGGATCCAGGAGAGAACAGGATGCTGTAGGGAGCCCACTAGAGGCCAGAGGATGAAATACATGTTTAAACAACCACACAATTGTCTAAGAGGAACATAGTTGGAAGGGAGGTTTCTGGCAACCAGACATTTGGGTGAAGGTATCAGTTTGCCACAGCAATGAGCATAATATTCAGCAATAAAATGATGAATTTTTCAAAACTGGTGATATAAGAGACACAAAGAATAACACAAGAGGGTTAGTCTTATCTTTGAGGTGAGGGTTGAGTTTGAAGTTAGGACTTAGGTTAGGTTAGTGTTAGGTCTGAGATTAAGTTGAAGTTTATTCTTAGTTTAAAGGTTAGGGATAGGTTTGAGGTTAGGCCTTGGCTTAAGGTAAAGGTATATCTTAGGTTTGGCATTTGGGTTAGGCCTTGGCTTAAGGCTTAAGTTTGTTTTAGGGTTAGGTTTGAGGTTAAGAATCGGGTCAGGGCTAGGCCTTGGCTTAAGGTTAAAGTTTGTCTTTGGGTTAGGTTTTAGGTTAGGTTTCTCAAATTTGCAACCCCGTGACACCACCAGCAGCTCCTCAGTATATGGAGGTTATGTCAGGGAATACGGACAATGCAGAGATGTCCTGTCCTGACCTCCTAACAGCGAATGACTCAGCTGAGTGGGGTGGTGCAACCTTCCACACCTCGTCCAGTGCCCCCTGGCAAGTGTGCCATCCTGGCCAATGCGTAGCTCCAGCATCATTAGTCATTTTACAGCCTTTTAAGCATTGTTCTATTGTTACACTCCGTGACTCGCATCAGAACGCTGAACACCACATTTGTGCAAGGTTGAATCATTTTCCATCACTTGTAAAACAGAGGAAAGAATTTACTGGTGTTTGGCTTCAATTTTACTTTTTTTAGTTTGCCAATTACATAAAAAAAAACAACAAAAACAAATAAATGCTGTTATTGGAAACATAAAAAGAGGTAGATGTCAGCACTTATCATCTGCACTTTAAAATACTAATATTTCCATTTTATGGACTATTACATCTTCTGATGAGGTACATGCAACTAATGACTCATCAAGGAAAAGAACGAATTTCCCTTTTTTTGTGCTTATGCAGCTGCTCTGAGTTATCTCATTGGCCATAAGGCTGCAGTGTGTGTACAGAAGACAATGGGGGCTGATGCCATCGGACGGCAGCCCTGAAGGGGGCGCTTCTCCTCCATTCAATCCCGCAATCTCCTGGTCCATGTCCTCTGCTTCCGGTGGAGGAGCCCGCTCTGGTGTCAGTGAGGAGCCAGAAGAAAGAAGATAGAAGAAAAGAAATGCAAACAAATAAAAGGGGAAGGGGATGAAGTAGTGTGATAAAGAGGCGACAATATGTATGTGCATGTGTGTGTGTGTGCATGCGCAATTGTGTATGTGTTTACTGTATATATATATATATAT
>JABWIB010007288.1:21904-34010 GCA_016617825.1 Platyplectrum ornatum
TTGTTCCTTGGGCGTCCAGAGACCCTGGGCCCTGAATTCCCCCACCACTGCTCCCCATCCTGAGAGGCTGGCGTCCGTTGTCACGAAGACCCAACTCCACGTCTGGAAAGACCTGCCCACCGTCAGATGGGAGCGTCTCAGCCACCAAAGCAGAGATTGGCGGGCGGCTCGAGACAGACTGATGAGCTGCTTGTCCAGATTGAGAGGGGAGCCGGACCATTTGCGAAGCATCTCCCGCTGCAGAGCTCCTAAAAACGTGCCCTGTCTCTACAGGCACTTNAAAAAAACGGATCTGTGCTTCCTGAGGGGGGGGGGGCAAAGTAGGGGAGGAGCCAGCAGTTGAACAAGTTTCTTAAAGTGCCAAGGTCTCCTGTCACCCTACTACACCCCATGGTTGCAGTGTCCCCCAATGGATGCCTGAGAAAAGGGGTTTTGAAGGGCACCCTCATTCCAAACATTTTAGGGATAAGCATAATTGTAGTACAAAGGAGATTAATATGCTATTGGGAATCTGTAAGATTAAGACAGATTGGAGGTGTAGTGATAGTACCATTAGACTAGCCAAGAAGGAAATGGAACTCATATATAGGTATCATACCTTGGATCTGGAAGGCCTTAACCAAGCCTTTGAGCTTAAATGGTTTTTATAGTTTTAATATTTTTATACATTATTTTTTAGTGTTATATTTTCCACTCCAAGTTTAGTTTCTGTCATTACAATCATGAGTTCAGTATCTCACAGACACTATTAGAACCATTTNGGCATCTAGTTTATTAGGTTCATTCATGCTATATGTTAGAATCATCATCCACAGTTTGCTTACTTTATATTGTAATAGAGATATGTATTGCATTATTCACATTTCATTATATTCATTAGGTATATCTTTTGTTCGCATTATCACGTTTATTCTAGAGAAGTCTTCACTTTATTGCACCTCATGTGTCTTTGGAGTCTAGTTGTCATTTAGATTTATCACTATGTATGTCAATGTAGCTTATTATTAAGAAGATACTTATTTTACTGTTGTCACTTAGATACACTCTTACCACGATTTTATATCACTGTACTGTAGTCATCACCTTCTTAAGAAGATATTCACNTCATAAACAGCAAATATTATGTTATCGCCCGTAGTGCGGAGTCACGTGTCTATAAATACCAGTCAATCCCATTTCGTCACTTGGTTATAGAATTTTCTATTGTGGATGGAATTTAACATTGATTGTGGATAAAATCCATTCCATGCCGCCACTTGTAGTGCCGAACTGTGTGTCTGCATTATGGTAATACACCTATGATCTTTATGGACTGATTATATGAANATTGGGGCTACATTTCATTTCATTTATTGGGTTAATTTGGAAGGATTGTCTAATCTTGGGAATAGATATGTAATTTAAGAAGATAGTCACCTCACTGTAGTCGTCACTTGGATACCGTATTATTGCGATTAAGTTATTATATTTCTGTAATATCAATGTATTTTAATATTTTTATATCACTGTACTGTATTATTTCCCTGAGTAGAAATTCACATAATATCGCTATGGATTATGCTGTCACTTGTAGTGCGGAGTCACGTGGCTATAATTGCTGGTCACCAACTTTTTTTTNATTATTTCACATTGCAATATATTTTTTGTCATTTGGTTATAGGATCTTCCAGTATGTATGTGGTCAAGCACATATTGACAGACTTCATGCTGATACTTGTAGTGCCGAGCCGCGTGTCCNTATTACGATGACATGTTTATGGTATTTACGGATTATGTTTATGCTGAGTGTATTTATACCAGTCACATACCAGTATCTTCTAATTATTTTTATTGATTGNATATTCCATCGATACAGTGAGGTCGGAGATACCCTGGGATCACAGTGTACATAGAGCCTGGCGGACTGAGATATGAGACAAGTGGCAGAACATTGGAAACTTTAATTGTAAGTGGATATTGCAGTTCATCAGAACCGTTATCTTCCTCATTTCATTCTTGGTTACTTGCTTTATATACCAAGGATATTAACCTTAAAACGAGGGATAGACCAGAGAAGGCGGACTGCAGACATCCCGGGACGGCCGGAGGACGGAGAGTGCCCTAAATAAACTGTAAAAAAGGAGTCCCTGGATGTAAGTGGATATTTGCGATTTCGTGTGTTACTGTGATTGATCTATTGAAAATCCCTCTCCTTTGATTGAGGTACTATTTGAGGACGCGGCACAGAAGAGATAAAAGGAAATATAAGAACAGTCACAAACGGACATTGGGACATTTGGGGAAGGTAGTAGGGGAGTCCCCCCATTGGACGTTTATTAACCTTTTTTTGATTTTTCATATTTTGTCACTTTTTTCACTCCTTTTCTCATTTTTGACTGCGATACATTACTGGGTTAAGTCTTTTCCTTTATACTTGTATATACACTATTGGTGAAATAGTGTCTCTTTCCTCGGTTAGTATTCAACGACAGTAGGGCGCACTGTGTTTCTGAGACTGTTTATTTATCTTTACCAGTATGAAAAGCAGCAGAAACATCCACCAAAATTAAGAGAGAATAGTAAGCTTTGTATTTAGCAGTATTTAGATCATTAACTACCCTGGAGAGTGCAGTTTCATTGGAGTGTTGGGAATGAAAGCCTGACTGAAGAGGATCTAGAAGAAAGTCAGTGAGGCAAGAGTAGACAAGTCTCTCAAGAAATTTATATAAAATGGAATTTAAATGGAAAATGGGACAACAGTTAGAAGGAGAGTTTGATTTTTTTTTTTTTTTTCAGAATTGTGGTGATTAGTGCATGCCTGAATAACGACAGGGAGAGAGAGGGATTGCAGATTGTAGTTAGGGTTAAAATAAGCACAGAATATAGACTTCAACTAACTTGTAAAGGATCAAGAGGACATGTAGAGGAGAAGGAAGAAAAGAAAACGGCAGATACTTCCTTGTTATTTGTGGGTTGGAATGAAGACATAGTACTAGAGTGTGTAAGAGATGGACTGAGATGCATGTTAGTAGTGGAGGAGGATTACAATTCCTGCCTTGTCCTTAAAGTAAACTGCAAGAACTTAAACACTGATGGAGGTTGGAGGATTATGTACAGGAGGACTCAAGATGAAAAAAAATTTCTGAAAGAGGCTTTCGAAGAATTAGTGTAAATGAAATAGTCATTGGAAGAATGAGATAAAAAGTAATTACCGAAATCGTTGAGTTGCACAGGGGGTAGCAGAAACAACTTGATCAGGGGTATCAGTTAAGATGTTAATGGGGATATTGAAAGAAATNAGGGAGCCACGCAGAGAAATGTTGATGGCATTGATGGTAAGATGTATTGGGAGGTTGATAGATCACAGCCACTTTCAAAAAGAAAAGGTTGAAAATGCAGACCGTGTTTTACAGCATAATTTACCTTTTCAAGCATCTTTTGCCAAAACTGTCTCCAGAGGATGATAACAATAATTGCTACCAGTATAAATATGATGGCAACTAAACAACCAATCAAAAGGCGTGTATTGCTGTCATCTATTTTAGGAGTAGGATCTAGAAGAGAAGAAATAACTTATTAATACACTTTGCAATTATCACACTAATCAGCTGTACAGTAGCATAAAAATATTATATCAAGAAGTATTATCTAAAATTTGTACTGTATATGCAGTAAGTAAAATCAGGGGGACTAGTGGCACAGGGTCCCAAAATTGTCTTCCTTCCAGCACAAGTATTTACCAGCCTAGACCAGTGGAGCCATAAAAGGGGGTGTTCTCTATACTTGGAATGACATTTGGGGGCTGATTTAATTTTCTGTGAAGACGTGAAAAAACGGTTTGCATGGGGTCTAGAAAGCTAATCTTATCTTTTCTTTGCCAGTGATTGTGAATAATGTTGTATGGTGTATTTGTATTGTGATGTGCATATTGGTATTTTTTATGGGAAGGTCTAAGGACTTGGACTATGGACATTAGTGGGCCCCTTAAGACCTCTCCCTGTATATTATTTGGTATTTTGTGGCAAAGCCCTTATGTTCTGTATGTGTATAACTGTTAAGTTTACCTTTTGGTTGCAAGTTTTCTAATAAAAACATAACCATGATGAGTGTCAGGGGGTGAAAGTTACACCTGGCTAATACCATGATAAGTGTCAGGGGGTGAAAGTTACGCATGGGTAATACCATGATGAGTGTCATGAGGTGAGAGTTACACCTGGGTAATGCCATGATGAGTGTCAGGGGGGTGATAGTTACACCTGGGTAATACCATGATGGGTGTCATGAGGATGAGAGTTACACCTGGGTAATATCATGATGAGTGTCAGGGAGTGAGAGTTACACCTATAGCAGTCTGCTCCCCTGTAGTATAATAATGTGACTACACAGTCAGGGGGACTAGGGGTATAGAGGCAGAAATTAACAAAACGTGGTCCACGCACTTTGGCCACCACGTATCGTGACGCAGACATTTGTAATTTTGCATATAAGAATTTATATATAAGAATATATATATCATT
The DNA here is from genome assembly GCA_016617825.1 of Platyplectrum ornatum. NCBI lineage: Eukaryota > Metazoa > Chordata > Amphibia > Anura > Limnodynastidae > Platyplectrum > Platyplectrum ornatum. The sequence goes on from JABWIB010007288.1 coordinate 26,401, forward strand.
ATATATAAGAATTTATATATATATATATATATATATATATATATTATAATTTTTTATATAGAAATTCTTAGCACATTGTAAACCTCAACCTTTCTTACAATATGCAGAATTAATTTATATAATTATACTTTTCAGGGCTCTAATGTATTGTTGATTGCGTTATTGATGGCTGGGTTTGATTTTAGCAGAGTTTAGTATAGTGGTNAGTATCTCTGGTTATATCTNTAATACAGCAGAGTAGCAGTAGCAACAGTCCGGGACTCGAGTACATTTGAGGCGTGGTCAGTATGACTGATCAGTGGCACTGTCCCGATCACCAGGCTCAGTTCAGCGCCACCATTAACAGCCCTGAAAGTGCTGTATTATGGGACATTGTATAGTCTGTGAACAGCACTACCCTATGTAACCCTATGAGGTGCTTTGTTCATGGGGTGTGTATATATGGGGTTCATTGTTTGTATGTTAATATATGTGTGTGTTTAAAAAAGGTGTAGTGTTTATTGGAGACAAGTAGAAGTTGGAAGAATGCATTAAGGGATACACAGTGTGTATGAAGNAGAAAGTGTAAATGTATTATGGGTTACACTGTATGTAACCCATGGAGGTAAGAATAATGTATTAAGTGCATAGCTGTTTGTTTGTTTGAGGAGTTGGGAAAATGTAGGGAGTGAGGTAGCTAGACTTGCTTCAAAGGAAGGACAGCCAAGCCCTCCACACTTACCTCTTTTGATGGCATACTATAGTATGACACTGTTTGTATTGTGCATTAGTATGTGCTTCCTTTGATTGTGGTTACAAAAACATGTTCTTTATTTTATTATGCATAGATGCTGCACTATATGATGGTCACTGGTCTTACAGGAGAGAGAGCAGGAGGTGCCAAACACAANCTGCATCTCGTTCCTTCTTATCTCTCCATTGAAAACACAGATCCATACTGGAAGTGTGACTCATGGACATACACACCTGGAAAATCTGGTAGAATTTCTTTTTTTGTGGCCAAGAAAACAAGCATTTTGTGAGTCTCCCGTAAAAGGAAAACCCCATAGAAATGAACATGAAAACATGTAATGCTCCTGTACATATTAAAATACATTGAATTCACAAAACTAAACAGAGCAGCATATGGGGCATGCGCAATTAAAGGATATAAATCCCAGGTTTATATCTCAAATAAATATTGTAAGAATGGTATTGCAGCAATGACAAGATTTACTTTTGTAAATCTTGTCATTGCTGCAATACCATTCTTACAATATTTATTGTTCAAGTGTGTTGCTACCCTTCACCTTAAAACCTCAAACCTAGTTGCTGACTAGGTGATCCTGGATAGGAGAAAGTGATGGTAGCTGCCTGAAGTCCTACCACCATCTATCCTGTGATACATAGTAGAATGGTATAGGGCTTAGTGTCACAAATACATCACACAGCTCTATCTGTCCTCAGTACTGGATTAAATTGCATCAATAATAGAGGGTATAAAAACATCTGTATACAGTAATCATAGGTTTATAAACNGTACAGTAAGGGCTTCACTAATTCAGATTTCCACCTGCAGTTTGTTGCTAGCGGAAGACTTAATTCCTTTGGAGAGCAGGAGGAGTGTGCTGTTCTCTTTTGTGTTATGTTTGGATTAGGTCATCATTGGTGGTGATTATGAGGCAGTGTATTTACATTATGCAATGCCCCAGAATGTAGAACCATTGTCAGTCAGCAGAAAATTATTGGTACTGTCCAAAATAACAAAAAAATTGGTTTAATTGTCAGCTAACTGCGACTATGTCTGAGTGTCCTCTAAATTTGTGCACCAATGGAGTCCCTCAAAACTCACATAACTAAAGTCAATTTACCGAGCTTTGTTTACATCCACATCCTTTGTTGCCCACAGTAGTGGCAGAAACCAACTTTGAACAATTTCTGATGCCCCCAATTATTTTTAAGAAACGACAAATCCTGTAATTGTGGGACTGTATATTTTAAATGGGGCTTATTAAATGTTTATATAACGTGGAAGCAAACATAAAATAGCAGAGATAGTGATATGGTTTCTCTGTACAAAGGTTCACATAACTAAAAAATAACTCAAAATTTAAAAACATTCCCACATAATGGAGAACCGTTTGTCCAATTTTGATGGCAAATATGTGATAGAAGAAGAATGGTTAAAACTAATATGTTCACATAATTAGTACATACCATATGTTGTTGGAACACTAGCTGGCCGTGGGGGGCTCAATGTATTGTTGTACATAGCAGCATCTATTGAAACAGAGGAAACATTGACAGATGATAAAAAGAACTGACTACAGTCTTGTACTATTAAATATGTCAATGGACCTAATCCATTCACATTTCTAGTAATAATAGTATAACTAGCATGTTTTTTTTACTTGACTTAACTTACCCCAAAAACACAGCTATTTCATTAAATTTACGGTTTATCATGAAATAGCCGTGGTTTTGGTGGTAATCTGAACGATGCATTTTCAAATACCTGTGTTGTTTTACATGATATAGATAACCATGTAAAAGAAGGATTATTGCCAGCTAATTACTGGATCAAATGTGCAAAAATAAATACTACCCATTATTCTGATAGGCAGGTGTCTGTGTCTAATAGTTTAAATCCTGTGCTCATGCTTCCTGTTTTCTGTTAGCAAGAACACAAGTGGTAACCTGAACAGTGTCGACCAGGGAATTTTAGAACAAACTTGGAAACTTTNATGGTAAAAATTGGGGACTTAGCCCTGGCAAATATCCTGGTAAATAAGTGTTTTTCAGGGCTGGCTGGTAATCTGAACATGGTATACTTACTATACTGTGTTAAGGGCCACAGCAGCACCAGAACCTAAGCATACAGCCTTCTTAGTAAAAACAGATTATTGTAATATCCTGTCATCCTTAGGCTGTGGCCCTAACACAAGGAAAGTGGTGGACAAATGGCAAGTGTGAGTAACTGTCTGTGATAGGACGGACAAGTGAGACAGTTGTGGCAGACTCCGAACATCAAGATGGCCCCTTCATCCCCACATTCCAGCCAGTACCGCCATCCAGTCAGCCCTGGGCTCCAGGTTACAAAAAAGCACGGTGCATGGTCCTGACTTGACAATACGTCAAGTCAGCACCACACCTGCCACTTATCTAAGCCAGCCTGAGCTCAGCACTTATTTTAGAAGAGTTCGTGTTAGCATAGAGAGTCTAGAAACAGGAAAGATTTTTGGGGGGATATTGTAGTTGTAGTCTTTTACTTATATGTATGTGTATATAGCGATAAGTAAAGCAATTTATTATTTATTTATTATTATCACCTTGAGTGTCTCCACAAAAAAAAATGCACTTTATTATTTCACATTGTAGAGCATCTATGCCTATGGATGCCAATGGATCCAGTGAGTGCTGGTTTCCTAATGCAGCTATGTTTTTATATTCCCCAGACAACATTAGGGAAAAAAGACTAAATGTAGACAAGGAAAAGGGGCACCAAACACTTTATAAAAAGGTTGGTAACACATTGAAAGGGATCTTCAATTTGTCTAANGTACAATTAACTAGTTCAGAATTAAATTACTGCAGAAGAGCCAAAGCTTGCCACCCACTTGCCCACCTTATTCTTTTCTGTGAGTATTACATCAAAGAAGCCTTAAATCAACTTAATGATCAAAAATGTTACATTAAATTGAATAGGGACCCAACGTCCATGTATGTAAGGGAATTGGAATGAATGTCCTAGAGTGGCTACCTTTTACCACCTTCCAAGTCCATAAAAATAAAACCCAACCACCCAAACGACCTATAGTGTCTGGTATCTGTGTTTCAGAATTTCTGAACTTGTAGATCCATAAATATTTGGTCTGCTAGAATCATATTTAAAAGACTCGACACAGGTTGGAGTCACTTGAGTGGGTGAAAAGTTATAGTTTCTCTTGAACTGATGTACACGTTCTGTACAAATCAGTCCCACATGCACACGGTGTGCAGGCCTTGGAGAAAACACTTAGTGGGGATCCCATAATAACAGCACATAATATGAGGTTAAGATTGTGCAAACTTTGTTCTAAAAAGGGATTATTTCCTCTTCTTGGAGGACTACTGTCTATGGTACCACAATGGGTATGGTTTTTGCTCCCAGCTTTACCAATATATATATGGGAAGCTGGGAGCAAGAACATGTACATGAGTACTGTATACTCCATCAGACATGAAATATCAGTAATTGTCTACAAAAGATTTATAGACAATATTTTCATAGTCTGGGAAGGTTCACAGGAAACCTTTAAAGCCTTCGTCCAAACTTTAAATTCACTTTCACTTCAACTTTCACTTCAATTTGGAGGGTCTAAATCTAATGCTGGATTTGGAAGCTGAAACTAATGACTTCTGTGCTTTCTGTAAGATTTTTAATGATTTTTCAAGTGCTTGAGTTAAAAAATTTCATACATGGAAGTTGTTATATTGTGAATGTATGCACTGTGGATGGGGAAGCCACTAAATTTCACAATATGGGCTAGCCTAAGTCCTTATTGTACATATCTAATTTCACTCAACATCCTTTACAGTATGGGCTGTCCTAAGTACTTTATTGTACATATCTATTTTCGTTCAACACCCTTTTTAATAAGGATGCTTGCAGACAACTTAAGATAAAGGTTTGTACTTGAAATTCACCTTAACTACTTTACAGACGAGGGGAGTGCCATCCTCTTGTCTAACAAGCTCACACTCTATGAACCAGATCCAGACTTACATACTATTGAACTTTCTTGTGAGATAATAAAACCATGTTGAATTGCAGAGGAGGTAAAATGTTGTTTACATGCAGGGAGAATACTTTGCTTTTGCTTATTGCACAAAAATATAAGCTTCTAGTCTATGGAAATAACTCTTTATTTGTCCTTAAATGTGCTAAAGTTATCTCCATAAGTGGGTGCTCCATTGCCCTCTTAATTCCCAGTTTTGTAACAGGTGCAGGGAGGAAGGATTTGTATGGCATTTGACATCTAAAATCTGTCCCAATATATGTTTATTTGCTTTTAGATTATTTGCTTGTAGATGTAGCTGCTTAAAGAAACTAAAATGTAATCTGTGTAAATTTTGCATTGTGAGAGAATTACTTACCAGACTGGAAGGTGATCTCACTAAACATCATCCAAGTGTCAGCAAAATAGTATTGACACTTTATAGCCCTGGCCATGCGATTATGCAGTTGAACTGTGACATAGCGTGCACTGGGGTTGGTATCATCCATTATTAAGACAGATAAAACAGAATTTGCTTCCCATTCATTGGCTTCAGATCTGAAGAAGCACTGCACCTCCTTGAAGATCTTCACACCTTTTGAGAACATGTTGTTGCAATGTACCTGTAATGGTTAGTCAGAGTATGTTTTACAGCGTATCTAAGGAGTCTAAACTTTACACATAAAAGTTTCCTGTCATTTAACATACAGTTACAANNTTTGTCTGATAAATTGTGATATGGTGGTTTACTGACATTCTGTGACCAAGCATCAGTGGTGAAAGGCACATAAGGCCATTGGCTCACTTTAATTAATTCAACCCTCAGGAAAGAGTAACAAACCTTAAAGAAAAGTCATTAATTTTAAGAGAACATAAGTATATTGTAAATGGCACTACTTTGAACGTTTACATGAGCAGGTTCGATATACAATATGCAGAAGAAAATAATATATCCATGTGTCTTAAGAGTCATAATGAATACACAGCAATGAATCAGAAACAAAACTAAAANGAAGAATCCTAAGGAACAATTGTCAACAGATTGTATTGCTATGCATTATGTTTAAACATAGATATTCAGCATTCTTTATTATATTTTTATTTCAACAAAAATGGTTATCAAATAATGCTTTATCTCATTTCATTGTCTTCTTTCTATTTTACAAGATATTTCTCATAATAAATAAAATAAAAAGTGGGTTTATTACAAAACATAGCCACTATAATAAGTCTTTTTTATTTTTTCGTTGTGAATGGATATATTTGGTCATTGTTGGTGCCATTTTTCCAATAACTGGAAGTTATTATTTTGATCTTGCTATTGGTTGTGTTTTTATTTTACTAATAAAATGTATTTAATGTTGCTGTTAACTTTTACCCTTTCTGTTTTTTAAACCACATATTACCATTACCATTTGCATACAACTCCAATTACAAGATGCAGATGAAGTGACAGATAATTACAAATCTTATAAAATCATATAAAAATCTAAACGTTAATCTACCAAAAGTTTCTAACAGTAATATAAAATTTCAATACTAAATTTTGATCAAAATAAAGATATATATAAATAATATACCCAACAAACCTTCATTGTTGTAAAATTTCTTATTCTGTCAAATTCAAACATGAATTCCACATATCCATTTGGGAAACTTTCATTGCTCCACCCTACATAATCATATCCAGGCCACATATGGTACTCATGGGTGAGAGTGAAGTCATCAAGTCCTGAAACACCATCAGTCAGCTGACCAAGTCCCTCAGTCATGCTGACAAAGAAATCTCTCAATAAGTCAAACATCAAATGTAATGTTACAGGTGGCACTTATAAATCACAAACCACAAGCCATAAAAAGTTACATTCTTCATGCCTAATCAATAATTAACAAACAATTAACATTAAACAATAAAATAATTATATCCTAAAGCAATTAAGCAAAATATTTAAAATACTGTTTTACAATCCATATTATTATATAACATACTTATGTGTTTGTATTTTCCTTCATAGTCACTTTTAGCGTACTATAAGTAGTAACGTTAGGCTGGTACAACAGACNTTCAATATTAGTAGAATGGTATTTTAATACACACATTTGTTATACTGTCTGANTCTACTGGAAGTGCACCCCAAAAATTAATTACAATAATTTATAACTTTATATGTTTTATATTCGCACAAATTACAACAGATTAAATTTTCATTAAAAAAAATAGGATATCTTACCTGTAGCCAACTGCTCCATCATAAATTGTGTCATTCAGATTAATCATCTGTCCCTCAGGTAAAAGGAAATGTTGACCAGAAGGACCATTGTAAGACACCAATCCATCTAGAAAAATATAAGAAGAAATAACCAATTATTTTAATTAATGTTACATAATAATTTAAAATGTTCAGTAAATATGTTGTAGCTTTATGTGACCATAACATATCAGTCTGGCAGTTAATGAATGTGTTATTAAAGAGAAAGGGTTGTGGTGTTTATTTTGTTTAAGGAGAAAGGTGGGACTACATATGAAGAGGAGAAAAGGGCGGAGTGATATAGGTAAGAGATGAGCAGGCTGTGGAGACAGGTGAAAGAGGAGAAAAAGGCAGAGTGATATAGGTAAGAGATGAGCAGGCTGTGGAGACAGGTGGGACTACATGTGGAAGAAGAGAAAAGGTGGAGTGATATAGGTAAGAGATGAGCAGCCTGTGGAGACAGGTGGGGCTACATGTGAAGAGGAAAAAAAGGTGGAGTGATATAGGTAAGAGATGAGCAGGCTGTGGAGACAGGTGGGACTACATGTGAAGAGGAGAAAAAGGTGGAGTGATATAGGTAAGAGATGAGCAGGCTGTGGAGACAGGTGGGACTACATGTGAAGAG
>JABWIB010007290.1:13012-27559 GCA_016617825.1 Platyplectrum ornatum
AAAAATCCTTAAATTGGAACAATTTATCTTACCGTGTGTGCCCAGCTTCACACTGGTCAGTATCTGTGTGCAAAATGCAACAATAAAGTATTCTCCCTGCATGCAAACACTAACATTAATTTTACCTCCCCTGCAATTCAACATGGTTTTACCCATGAGAGTGTAACTCATGAGTGTAAGTCATGAGAGTGAAAAGCTGAATCCAGCCCTATGTGCCGAATCCAAACTTCTAAACTACCCTCTTTCAACCCCAGCATCTACAAGAATCTGGACACTTACATGTCCAGTGATCTACCTTAACTGTACTGAGCAGATATGTAAACCCCCATCCCGAAGACACAATTTGGATGGCTATCCTCGCCTACAGAGCAGGGGATTAGCTATGCGCAAGTAAACTGCAATCCCCAGTGCAGAGAATCCAGTGTATGGAACAAAGTTCAATCCGCTGGATTTTCTGTTTAGAACAGCTAGCACACGCTGAAGGTACCATTTTGGAGAGTTACAAAATCAGCTTGTATAAATTCTCTATCAGATGGATCTCTGGATACAGTATAAGGCCCATATTTAATAAGATATGAGATATGTTATGATATGAGATAATTAAGATATGTTTCTAGTCATTAATGTGTGTTGTACAATGAATTAAATATCTCACTTTTTGTTTAATACAAGTAGAAACTATTCTTAATCAAATATATAAATGTACTATTCAGATCTGTACGAGAATCTATTTTAGTATTCTATACTAAAAAGCCTCATTTTAACTTTACCCTTTTTCTCTTGTGTCTTAATATGTATTGACAATGTAAAATACAGCAGAGAAGGGAATCTCAGAGTGAGTGTGTGCTGGGGACAGTAGGTCATATTTGGCAGTAAATAGAGATGTGGCTTGATGAAACGTGTTTTCTCTAAATAGCTTCGTGCTTCACTGAGCAGGGCTGGGACAATTATATTATTAGGCAATATAATGTCAGGATTTTACTGTAACAAACCTCCCAACCACATACCTAACACCACAAAGAGACATTGAAAACATATTCCGCAGTTATAGAATGTTAATTGTTATAATTTTATGTTTGGGCTGGCTATCAATACACAGATAATAGTTTGGTCAAATGATCTGCGGTTCTGTTCACACAAAGAGTAATTGTCTTACCTGAATTTCTGAGTCAGCAGATTGCAGTAGCAGGGTGAGGACTGGCAAAGCTCCCTCACGACACAGGATACTCTTAATCCGCTCTACAAATATAAAAGGCAATAAATAAAGTTTAGACAAACACATTCTAAATGGCTAAAAATTTATACAAAACAAAGTTTAGTGTCCTAACTGAAAATAAAAACTTAAAATACTTGTGAATATTAATACAAAGAGTAAAAACTTCACAATAATACAGTATCGTCATTCATGAAATGCCTACAAACTAAATGGCCCATTTAATAAAGGTTTATTATCTTAAGTTATGTGGTTGTTTTTTTACTACATTTTATTGAAGTCTGCTTGTGTATGTGTAACATGTCTGCTCTGTGTGGACAGGCAGCTGGTCTGAGCAAGGGTCAGATGGAGGGGGAGGTAAGAAGGCTAATGCCCACGTCATGGCTTCTGCAGTATCACGTTACAATATTATCAATGAAGAGGAGACAACATGGACAGAGAAGCCGAAAGAAACAAGAGAGATACACACACTCATTCTTAATCAATGATGGTATGCTACTACAGTAAAAGAATGAAATACTACTTAAATGACCTGATCGAGTCAAGTTCAGAATAGCCCCAACAGCATTCTGTTGCACTCTGGGATCATAAGACTTTGCCAGAGTCAGCAGAGGTAGGATTCCTCCAGCAATACCAATGGCCTCACGGTTAGATTCTAAAAGACAAAAAGTGCATTGAAGCGTTAACGAGATATTTATACTTTAATCCTTGTGCTAGTCCTTAGGATATGGTCACACAAATAAACCAAACAAGATTAAACAAAAGACGTGGAAAGCATGTCTACGCTTTGTATTTTCTCATACAAAAACCAAAATGTTAAACTTTTAAGGAGATATTTTGTAAATTGGCATCATTTTAAGAAATAAATTTCAATGTAAATGAAGAAAGAGAACCATGAACAATAATACAGAAAATGTCAGCTGATGGTAAACATTATTGTCACACAAATCTATATTATAATTCTGAAATATCTATCAGCATATGGGCTTAATGCTAACCTGTAATAGCCAAAGTCATGATACAGGCACAGGAATTACACTGTACAGCTGAATCACCGGAATCCAACATCTCAAGTATCGGCTCAAGTAATCCCACCTGGACAACAAGCTCTTTATTCACTGTAAATACAGAATTAATTTTAATAAGATAAAATGTTGTACCTATAATATTTAGGCAAGATTGTCACACATAACTTACAATTTCCTTCAAGCAGAAAGTTCACAAGGGACAAGGAAGACATCTGCTGGACCTCCAGGTCACTGGACTGCAGCAATGGCTGGTATGGCTCCAGGAATTCTGGGGGTAGTGGTGAATTCACTGGAATAATATGGAACATATTTAGATGGGGCTACAAAATTTTACATGTGTATTAAATAATTAAACAAAGCCTAGATAGTTCTATTTCACATTTCAAAAAGGTACAAGGCACTACAAAAAAATCTAAATGATAATATATTTCTATTTAATGGTCGCAGCATGCCAAAATACATTATAGAAGTGAAAGGAGATTTATAGTTCTTCAGTTATTTCAGCAGGAGAAGTGACTGTAGGGCATACCCCCGTATACACACTTTCACCTCTGTTTTCTAGTTACTATTTCAATGCTTTGGTTTCATGTTTTATGCAAAAGGACAAACCAGTACGAAAGTCATTTATGCTTTTGGGATACTTACTGTGCTGGCTCATATGCAAATAGTACAAAGCAGCAGAATGTTGTAGATTTGCATTTTCAGAAAACGCCAAGATCATCAATGCATCGAGAGTCTCTTTTCCAACTGGTGACTCATTGAACCCTTAAGAAAAAAACAATTAAATTAAATGGAAAGAGGGATAGATTAACCAGCTGGAAATGAAAAGTGGAGCTGTTGCTCATAGCAACCATTCAGATTCTAGCTGATATTCTCTAATGTAAAGGAAATTTAGAAATACCAATTGATTGGGTGCTATGGGCAACATCAAAGAGAGATAGGAAAAACAAGGATGGAGAGAGATAAACAGGTATTCTGTGAGAAACACTGTATGACCTATGCCTGGTATCTTTAACATTAATATGAAGATTTAAAATAAAGCACTTGACACAGATTTTACTAACTTACAACATACCTTCCAACATTTTGGGGAGCAGAGATCAGGACAGAAAAGTCCCCCCCTTTGCCCACCGCGATTGCAGCACATTGTAAATATGAATAAAGATTTACCAAAGAAACATTATTCCCTATCCATTTTTCCCCTTATCGGAACAAACTGGCAAACAGACAGGATGCGTAAAAGCAGGACAATCGGGACAGTTGGGAGGTATGTTACAACATCTAACAAGCCACCTAAGCAACAATACATATTGCAAATTTCAGAAGCTTTGTCATAAAGGATCATCTGCTCTTTCAAAAATCAGTAAGACTAGCAGACAGAAGAAAGCAATGACCTGATTTACTAAACAAATGTTTGTAAATGTGAATCCAGTGAAAACTAAAACAGGGAAGGGTCACACCTGCAAACCACACATAAAAATACTATCCCAGAGTAGAAGAGACTGTAACCACTAACCCTGGCCTCCACTTTTGCCACAAGGGACAAGCGGGGATTCCCAGAGTTGCCCTATGAGGGTGTTGGCTGCTATGAGGATCTGACACAAACACAAATTGATCTGCGGCAAATAAATCAGAGGGGTATGCTATCCGCCTGAACCAGGTCATTGAGGAGCTGGTTCATCCCGATCAGACCAGCTTTATGCCTACCAAATCCACCGCGGTCAATTTGAGGCGGCTCTTCTCTCACTTCCAATTGCAGCACTCAGGGGGGGGTGGCAGCGTGGTGGCCTCCCTGGATGCTGAAAAAGCTTTCGACTCCGTTGAGTGGGAATACCTGTGGGGAGTCTTGGAGAGGATAGGCCTCGGGAGTACTTTTATTGGCTAGGTTAGGCTACTATATGGTGCTCCATCTGCTCGCGCATGCATTAACGGATATATTACTGATAGCTTTTGGCTGGGCAGGGGGACGAGGCAGGGATGCCCTCTGTCCCCTGCGCTCTTCTCATTGGCTATCGAACCGCTGGCCTGCTTGATATGCGACAATCCACATATAGTTGGTCTCCGGGTGGAGGGGGGGGGGACAAGGTGGCCCTATACGCGGATGACCTGTTACTATTCCTGGTCGACACTGCTAGTTCCCTGCCCAATGCCCTTGCCTTGATTGAAGAGTTTGGAGTTTACTCTGGGCTCCTTATCAACTGGGACAAGTCCTATCTAATGCCCCTGCGCTGCGCTGTTCCCGAGTCGCCGTCTCCGGATATTCCATTGGTTTGGTCCCCAACTTTCCGCTACCTGGGGGTCGAGGTTTCTAACCGTGCTTCCGACTTTCTCACCCTAAATCTCCTTCCGTTGCTAGATCACATACGCGGCAAGACCAGAGCGTCGGCCTCGCTCCCCCTGTCGGTCATGGGCAGAGTGAATCTCATCAAGATGACAATTCAGCCTAAGGTCCTTTATCTCCTCCTGCAATCCCCGGTCCCTCTTCCCCAGTGGCTTTTCCGCAAGCTTATTCCCTCCTCATCTCATTTATCTGGGGTGGCCGACATGCGAGGATTAGCAGGGCCAACCTGAGTAGAGCCCGGTCGGCTGGGGGCATGGGCCTTCCGAACTTCTATTATTACTACATTGCTGCTCAATTGTCGCACCTTCGTGCTTGGGTGACGGATTCCTCCCATGGCGACCTTCACTGGTCATTGGTTGCGCAGGCNGGTCGGGGCATACGCCCTCTCAGACCCTTCTTTCGGGCACGTACTCTGGCACGGAATCCCCTATCGTGTTGCAGGCGCAGAGAGTTTGGCGCTGGGCTCAGTCCCACTTGGGAGGCACTGGGATCGATCTCTGCACTCCCCTATGGCATAACCCCATGTTTAAGGACTTGCTCCAATTACCCTGCTCATCTCTATGGCGCTCCCATGATGTCACCTGTATATCACAACTGCTGAGGGACGGTAGCATTAAACCATTTGCGTCACTGCAGTCCGAATTCGCCCTACCTGCTACCTTCTGGTTTCCATATATGCAGACCCGTCACGCTGTACTGTCTCAATTTTCTACTGCCCGCCCGGATGTCGTTATGTCCCCTGTCCGTCACCTACTGCTTGATACTGGTTCTGCTCATGCTGTCTCTAAACTCTACTCTCATCTTCTATCTACTGCTCCCCTGGGGACTCTGGAGGTTCTGAGGGGCTCCTGGGATCAGGACCTTGGCCCGCTGTCGGACGACGACTGGGACACTGTGCTGGGCAGCTCCCATGGTATTACCTCCCATGTTAGGTCCTACCTCACGCCCGCCCGTCTTGCCAAGTTTGACGCTAACCGTTCTGCCGCCTGTCCTAAGTGTGAGGGCCTGACTGTGACTTCTTCCACTTCCACTTCCTGGTCCTGCCCCAATGTCCTTCGCTTGTGGCGGAGGGTTGTTCATTGCATTAACTCTACACTTGAATCTCCGATCTCCTGTGACCCCAGGCTCTGCCTCTTTGGCATTGCGCTTGGGGATGACTTTGGATCGCAGCTTCGGATTTATATTGCCTCCCTGTGTCACTGGGCTACCGTGTGTGTGTGGCTCGCACCTCGCCCCCCTCTCCTGAGTGACTGGCTTCACCTGGTTAATGTTTCCCTGGGACGTGAATGTTTTGTTTATACCAGCCAGGGGCGGGCATCCAAGTATCACCGGATCTGGACAGGTGGCTGACGTCTGTTCTGTCTGCTGGCCCCACCTCTGGTTCGGCCGCCTCTCCTGTGTAACGCTACATGTGTAGTAGACTTCGTCCCGGTTGAGCGCTTCTGTATCTGTATGACATTTCTTTATTCACTCAGGTTTGGCTCTGAAGTGCTGTAATAGCTATGCTCTTTTAGATGTATCAACCATGCATTGTACCCTCTGTACCATTATATCTTGTTCATTTGCTGACTTGTTTGTTTTGTTTTGTTTTTTTTCTCTGTTGTATTTATGTATAACTCAAAAATCAATAAACATACTTTGATTTAAAAAAAAAGGCGGCTTCCAGGGAGAGGTATGTGGCAGTACCACAGACACCTGATGCAAGTGGGAGACCCCAGTCCAAAATGGCTGAAGCAACGGGCATGCCCAAAAACGGTTATGTATGATTTTATTGTATTTACCTAGAAACTTTGATTTGTCCTATTTAAAGACAAACAAAACATGTTTTTACACGTCAAATGCCATTTCTATCTTCATTCATTCAGTAAAATGTAATTATACATGTGCCAAGCAGAAAATAAATAAAAGAGCTGGCTCGTAGTGTGCTGATTTAATCAATATAGAAGTTGTGAGGTAAGTTTCCCACTGACATTAAGAACATGTAAGATTCACAGTTACCTTAAAGAACCCCAAACACAGCTCATAGACTGGGAGTCCAATTGTCTTGTGTTCTGGTCTACCCTGAAATTCTGTAGAGATTAAGTCATATGCTCTCTAATTCTCAGACATCCTTTTGCGCCCCCTGTTTTCACCCCCTTACACAATTACATCATTGTAATATGCCTACCTTTTAGTTACCTTATACAATTCCATATGCTTCTTATGTTACCTTATACTTCTTGTGATCTTATGTTTGTAAGGATTTTGTACTGTTATGAGCAATGTGAATTGGCATTTTTATACTATGTTATAATAAAATCAGTTTACACAAGTTAAACACTTGCCCATGATACATTTGTGGTTTGTGAATTCTGTTGTAACTGTTGTCAGAGTTTGGGCTGGGTTATTACATTAAAGCCGCGGTTCTCAAACTGTGGGTCGGGACCCCAGAGTGGGTCGCGACCACCTGTGCATGGGGTCGCGACTTCCTCAGAGAGACATCTTCCAGTTGCAGGTCAGGAGCTATGGCACTAGTGGGGTGCCAATGTGCTACATGCGTGAAGTAGTTGGTTGGTGGCCCATGGCACCAAACCACTTCCATTGTGACATAGGGTTGACAGTTGTCATAATGCACAAATAATATAATGTCCAAAGATATAAAGGGGACCTTTTAGCCTTTTTTAACCCCCATATTAACCTCATGAAGCTGTATAGTTTGGGACAATACATATACTTACCACTGTTTAAAATAATAATCTGATGTCTTTGTGAAAATATATAAGGGCAATGTTTGGCGGTAACTTGCTGGGGTTATGTAAAATAGTTTTTTGTCAGATGGGGTCCCAGAGCAAAATAGTTTGAGAACCCCTGGATTAAAGGATACAATAGTATAGTGTAGATATGTCCAAATTATTTTATTATTGCTAATTATGTGTAAAACATTAAAAACAGTGTTAATATACTTTGAAGCCGTGTTCAGATTGCCTGCGGCCAAAAAGCTGCAGGCAGAGCCGTCGCTGGAAGCCGCCGAAAAATCCTCCAGGAAACGCCGGCTTCACAGTGAAGCCGGCGTCCTGCGAGAAGGGGAGGGGACCTAAAAAGACTACCCTCAAACACGCTGAAGCCGGCATGCCGGCTTCAGAGCGTTCAGTTTGTCTTAAGAACGGCGGCGTGCCGCCGATTAGCCTTCTTTTTCCAAAGCCGCCGATCCTAAGGCGCCGTTTTGAAAAGGCATCGTTCAGATTGCCTTGAAACTGCGCCTTTTCCACTATAGGCGTTTAGACCATTTTAAGGCAATCTGTACGGGGTATGAGTACTGAAATACCTAGATAGCAAGGTTAATGTGTAGAGATTGTGTGGCAATCATACATTGAGATTGTGGCTAATTTAGCGGTGGGATGACATTCATGAAGGAGTGGTAGAAAGTTAGACCAGTAGAGTTGGCGAGAGAGCATTAGAAGACAGGTAAATAAGTGAATCCTCTGTACAAAAATACTAAAATCAAAAATGACCAAGGGAAGTGGTCTAAAGAGCAAATAACCTAAAACTGAATTAGATTTATCTCAAAATATTGTGAACAAATAGTTGCCACTGTCTATTTCTGTCTACCAAGCAACAAGAATGTATCCAGATCCTGCAATAAGTGACAAAAGGACAGTTGGATTATGGTGTCTACTATGGTGTCTACTGACCTCTACAAAAGGGGGACCAAGGACATCTTCATACTCTGGAGAGCAAAATTGTCTTTTGTGACCCAGTAACCTGCTTTTATATGTGCAATTCTCATTTGCATTGCTGGCTGCAAGCACTGTGAGTAGGCTGCTGGCAGTAAAGCTCTCAGCAGCTGATGCTGATTTGATGTCAGCTGCTGGGGGCTTTTCTGCTGCTTATGTGTAAGCAGCTGCTGTGCAGTGAGCACTGGCCTGTAGAGATGCTTTCTTAGCTCTGTTACTCTGGTTTTAGATAGCAGCGTTGTAAGGTTGGGACCAGAACACCACTACAGTGCAGCGCAGGAACATACTCCTGGTATATTTGCCCTCTCTCTGTCTCTTTATGAAGTCTTAGAGGAGAAATAAGTGTCCTGGATGTTTCAGTTGGCAAGTATGCTCTGTAGTGATAAGACAAATATGACAAGCCGTGGAATCCCAGAATCAGCACTGCATCTGAACTAATGAACTATGGCCCCTAACTGTCCCTGCAGGCAACTGTAAACTTTTTATAATAAGGTATGCACAAAAAAAATGGGGATTCCACAGTCAAGTTGAGGTATCCCAGTATTAAAAGGAAGACACCTACAGAGAACCACAAGTCCACTCATCAACCAGATATAGAGGTCCAATACATTAATGACATTATTTGCTCTCTTAATATTTTAGTACCTTTTTGTGTTAGACAAAGTGATTTGTTCATTTGTTAAGGTTTGTCTTTTCGTATGCCTCATGAATAATTTATAACGTCACCCATGGCCAGTATCCATACTGAAACAAATGTTACACAGTTGCTCTCATACAATGTTTTAAACAATCTTACACTTTGAATGAACTTGTGATCCTGCAGCAAGTTGAGTATGTGTGGACGGTATGGAGAGGTCATTATATCATTATATTTGATTTTTATATACTTCTGGTCCTTTTTTGAGATACAGGAGTGAGGTCTTGTGCAAAATAACAGGTGGACATTTAAGCATACCAGGGAAATTAGAATTTGCATGACAACATGACATGGCAGGAAGCAGGCAATGGAAGAAATTTACTTTGGCTTTTATTAAATGCCAGTTCTAGGGGTTTCATTGAAATTGGTGGCTCAAGACAGAAGCCCTTGTTTACCAATGCTACAAAAATATATAAACTTTGACACATTCTATTTACTTCGTTAATTCTACATTATTTATATTGTGCAATGGCTGTCCCATTGTCCCCAACATCTATTTACAATAGCTAATACATAGAATGCACTAAAAGAACATTTAACACCTATATGGATTATATGATCTGGGGGATTCCTGTATTAAACACTATGATGAATCTTGTTAATATTTATCATCAAATGCTGAAATTTACTAAGCAAATCAGTATATTTATGTACTATGGTAATTATTGATGTCTAATTTTTTTTTTTTAGCATCTTAAATGAACAGATCATTTCAGTATTACGGTATTGCTACTTATGCCCTTTTAAGCTAAAGAAATGTTATTAAGAAGCTGGTGGAAATTTACACCTGTGCAAAAACTTATATTCATTATATTATGTTATCCTAAGCAAGCAAGTAGAATACTTTAACAAGCTTTACAATCAAACTCTTATTTAGACTACAAAACATCACCTCTGAACTCTAATTCTGTTTACAATAGATACAATTAATACAACATGGTTTTAGTTATATTTTTTGGAATAAAGATCCAGACATAGCAACCACCAGGTAATATCCTGAGAATAAATATTTCACCGGCAATGAGATTTCTTTAAATTAATTTATTAAAAGTAAAATTTTCATTATTGGAGATATAATTGCAATGGAATATATATGGATTTATAGATTGCAGGGTGAAACAGACAGATGTTACATTTTGCCAGGTTTGATAAAAATAAAATACAATTAAACTATACCCTTTTTGGGGAAGGGGTGTATGTAAGGAAACATGTGAAAAGGTCATTGGTTTCTATGATGTTTTCAATCAGCTAGAAGAATTACATTATTTATATTTATAATAAAACCAAAGAAATAAAATATGTATTACAGTACACAATACCTGGGTTTGTACTGATAATTTGTATAACAGACAAGCCTTTTTACAAACATTTACATAAGGGCTATAGATGCATTGTGGNTGCAGGGAGACTACAACATGATCACTGATCTGTGAAGTTTGCAGTCGCTTTAAATAAAACACATTGTAGAAACATAATTAATGCATAACAAATGTATTTTTCATACGGTATATGTAATATAGAAATAACTGACAGACAAATAGTCCTCTGGTATACTGGTAAAATGGCTGTGTTAGCTTCTAAATGAGGATCATCTAAATAAAAAGCCAGCCATCTTTAATTGAACCACACCACTACATGCAATTAAAGTGAGCGTCTCATACAAATCCCAGCTAATAATCTATATGGTTGTTTCATGTATGTGTGGACACTGACCTAGTTAGATAGTAATGCTGAAATACCAAAGTAAGTAATATCCTATAAAAAAAATAATAACTTGGCAAATGTGGAGTATTTATTTCAGACATAATTAAAACATAACAATAATAATCACAATATAAACATGAACTCATAAATGCACTGTTAAAGTCATAATTAATATCAGCCATAAGGTACATATATCTATATTGTGGATGCTACCTTATGGTTTATAGTGGATTTGGCTAGTAAATGGATGTATAACATTCAGTGTTCCACTAGCTATTTAGCATAAGCAGCCAGCTCTATAAATAAACCATTGATATATGGAGCATCTATTTATGTGGNCCATAGGAAATGCATGCACAGGTGACCAAACACGTGTAGACCTAGAAAAACACAAGAAGAGGAACCCATCCCCCCCCCCAGCTCTCCAGGATGCATTTCCTATGGAGCCCTCCTGATCCTTCATCATGGACAAGCAGTTACTGGAGCAAACACATAATCCCCAGCACATGTGGTGCTGAAGAAAAGCCACACACAGGTATGAAGCCCACTGCTGTCACCCTGCACACAGCCACTACTGGTGTAAGAGAGGCTCCATCTTACCTGTCTCCATGTGATTGAGGAATTCCTGGGCAGCTTGTTTTTCATGGTTCTCCAGCACAGGCTCATACAGCTGTCTGACTTTTGATCTATTGGGGTTCAGACAACAGCACTCCCTTAGGAGGCTCACACACTCCTTAAGGTGAGCCACAATCCTGGAGGACAGTCTCCTGACAAAGTTCACAAAGTCCTGGACCAGCTGAGCACACCTTTCACACAGACGACCCATGTCCCTGAATAGANGGATCCAACTGTTGCCTTTCTGACCCTAGTAGTTACAATGTTGTTATGCAGTTGTTGTTGTTGCTGCACAGGTTAGATATTAAGAAGCCATTGCAGAGAAGAGCTGTCAGCGACCACCAGGCTCAGGTCTGCATGGTGTGTGCATCAGCTGTATGGAGGGAGCAGACAAAGAACAGTGAAGTCACCAGNAGACCCCTCTGCAGGGCAACTGCATGAGCACAGTGATGTCATAACTCCGCCCCCTTTCCCGCTGCCTCGTTCTTATTGGTCCGCGGGCACTAACCTTGTATATAGCAGAACAGGATATTCAGGTTTACGCTGAACAAAGGAGCGAATAACAATAATAATACGGTGCAGGCACAGCATTTACAGGCACAATCACCTTTACTTGCTTTGCCCACAGACGGTTCACTCCATCAATGCAGAAAAAAATAGATTATTAATGTATACTATCCTTCTACCAATGAGTTTTTTTTTATATTATATAAGCAATAGAAGAATCTATCTATCTATATATATATATAAATCTGTGTTAACTGTTTTGTTTTGTTTTTTGGTTTTCTATCTTATTTTCCAGCAATATTTATTTGTAAGAGAATATTTTAGCATCTGTTCTGCCCTCACGATCACATATGGAAGTAACCATTGGCAGGGCTGCCATGGGTGGGGGATGAGATAAGAGAGACAGTGGGTTAAAGGAAACAGATGGGGGGGGGAGGACTGTATGGATTCTGCCTTATAACACACGCAGCTCAGAGCAGAGATAATCAATATACTGGTGGCTGTCAGAGATAACTGCTCTTATACTTATTATACTATTACTTTGCAAAGGCTGCTATGATACAAGCTTTAGAAAGCCATGGATAGAAAAAGGTACAAATACATTTCTATTATACTTAGTCATTGACTGTAACATTCAAACAATACCCAACAAATGTGTTAGAGTACAGGAAGCTGATCCAGACCTGCGCATCTGAGTAGCGGGTGTATAACATTACTACAGAGGCATTTTTATCAATGGGATTGAAATGTGTCACAGCCTTTGTGATGCCCCCTTTCCCTGCTTGCTATCCAGAGGTGCGTGTTTCTACTAATACCGACCGAACCCAGAGGCTGTACATTATGATCTAGTCCCCTGTCTAGTTATTACTTTATATGCTTTATTTTATCGAATATTACCTTATTAAATATAGCCATCAAAAGCTGCTGGATTAAAGAAAACTAATTTCAATATATGGTCTGTAACCAACCCTTACATGTGTAATCTGAGGATTGTTTGGATACCCTCAGTACAGAAAGGAGACAGGAGCTTTTTTAGGTATATAAATGAAAACAGAAAAACTAAAGAGGGTATAGTGAGACTAAAAAGTGGGGCAATTATTTCTGTTCAATATTTACAAAAGAAAGAGGTGGGAACGGCTCACATTAAAAACTGGATGCTTAAGAGAGACAGTCACACACCACTTCACTGAGGGGCAGGTATTATCAGAGCTCTCAAAGCTCAAAGTTGACAAATCCATGGGGCCAGATGGGATACATCCTAGAATACTAAAAGAACTTAGAGGGGTGCTGGCAACCATTATCTAGATTATTTAACCAGTCANTAGCAACAGGAGTGATTCCAGAATGCTGGAAATTGGCAAATGTGGTCCCTCTGCATAAAAGTGGAGGTAGGGAGGATGCTGCCAACTATCAACCAGTAAAGGTGGCCATTCACGGGCTGATTTTATCCAAAACCCACCATATTCGTGGGCTTTGGGAAAAAATCGGTCATGTATGGCCACATAAAAAAAAACCCAACATCGACAAAGCAATGGAAAAATGGAAACAAGCGACATCAGCGATCAACTCGATTTTTCAATCACTGATTCGTTTGATAACATAATTACTTAAAAAGCATGGAAAAAAGATAAATAAATGAAATAAAAATATACTCACTATCCAGATGTCTTCGCTGGGCACCTTAGTGGTGCCCAGCTCCTTCTCCTTATGTTCTGGTGTGTCCAGTGCAGCAGGAGAGTACGCTGTCACACATATACAGCGTCCTCTCCGTGCAAGACGGAGACGCTGGAGTATACTGAGAAGGAGCTGGGCATCACTCCATTCCGAGCATGGTAGAGTTAGCAGTGGAGTTTCCCCAGGGATCTGTACTTGGACCAATGTTATTTAATATATTTATTGGTGTGGTAGAACGCAAGAGCATGTGTATAAGCTGGATGGTGGGAGGTTAAGATGAAATGTTTGACAGAATTACTTCACTGAAATGGTAGTTGATACATGGATTAGCCTACCATAAGGGTATAGCCAATATAAGGGTATTTGCAGTCTCAAACAAAATAGAGAATAAAATGATGTCACTATAGTTTTAAATACACAACTGGACAAACTGGATGAGCCATGTCACTTTCTATGTTTCTATGCCCATAGCAACCAATCAGATTAAAACTCATATTCTCCAGTAAAATGAAACTTTGAATATGGGCTTGAATATGTTTGGTTGCCATTTAAATTCTGTTTATTGACAACAAACATCAGGTACAATACAAATAACTGTACAGGGCATAACACACTGCCAAATAGAGTATTATACATATGGGCAAGCCCCGAATGCACAAGTACAAAAAGCAGATGTTACAGACACCAGGTGCCACCTCCCGGGGCGCGGAGTCTAACCGGGGCCTTGTCTTCACTAGAGCCCCTAATGGTGGGGATAGGCTGGAGCTGCAAGCACCCGGCAGGTCGCGGCCCCCAGTTAGTGACACCTGGAGGCACCGCTACAGAACTAGTAGGAATAGCAGAGGACACAAGAAGGATACAGCTCCAGAGCAGAAGCACCGAGAGAGAGTTACTCCTCCAAGGGTGAGTACACAGACAGAAGGAACAACTACTAAAATAACTCAGCAGAGCGCATACAGATAGGGNAATCCGGANAACTACAACACTCAGCAGAGCGCACACCGCAAGATGTTAACACAGTGGAATATAGCACTCAGCAGAGCGCACACAGATAG
>JABWIB010007291.1:10291-22019 GCA_016617825.1 Platyplectrum ornatum
TGATGGAAAAACGCAAGTCTGCATAAGGCGCACAGCGCAACCATGCACAATCTGCGCGTGCGCTGCGCCCAAACTCTGGATCTGGTCCAAAATTGGTTGTATTGGACAACATCATTAATTTCTAATTTTGTCTAGTATGTAAGAGCTAAAATTTCATTGGTTGTATTGGACAACATCATTAATTTCTAGTCCACGTTTTAGTACATCTAAAATCTTTCCTATTTTTTATTGTGTGATGTCACTTTACAATAAATAATTTTAGCCATTGTGAATAGCATTGTTCCCCCAATCCTTTATATCCAGGAAAGGGGAGAGATTTTTCAATATGGGCGTAAATTTTCTATACTACTAATGTTTTTTTTTTATTATTTAAAATTAAATTAAATTATTATTATTTTTTTTTTTGCTTTTTTGTTTTTCTGTTTCAGCACTCCTTTTGACTTTGCTATACTTGATTGTAGAGGCAAATCAAGTATATTGGGCTCTTATTATTTACCACAAGAGTAATAGTTTGTGTATATTTATTTTTTAAGCATGTTGTGATGAAAATGTGAACAACCAATCACTGAATATTTGCCAGACACCTTTCAAACACAATGCATAGGCCCTTGGGATCTATTGTGTCACTATTCACACTTATATTAGACTGATCTCTTGCCATTTAATTATCCAAGTAAGAAAAAAAAAAATAATTTACCAATATGGAAAAAGTACGACAAAAGAGAAAGAACATGTTGCACAAATTTTGTTTTTTGTTTAATTATCGAAGTCACTTTCCATAGATATGCTATCATGCTTTAATCACGTGGGAAGTTAAATTATAAAAATCATTGTGGCATTATTTAAGTGAAGTCATTCAACTGTAACTCTGCGTTATCTCAAATAATTTTCTGTTCCCTGCAGAGAAGTGCAGAATGGTTGTCAGTTAAAGTAATTTGCTGGTGAATTCTCATCTGTGAATATCTCTGCGTCTGTATCTTATCTGTTAATAGGCTTAATTAACCTCAATTGTCCTAGATTGTCCTTAGCTGTAGCCCTACAAAATGTGTCACAAAAACTTTAGCGTTATTATGATTATCATTATTTTTATTGCTTTGACAAGTTGTTGCAACTACAATACGACTCAAAAGTTTGTATATTTAAACTAAACTTACAGTTTCCAAAACTATAGTTTAACTGTAACGATCTGTGGCTGTATTTTACTTTTACTTAATACATTAGTTTAACACAGGGGCTGATACAGAGGTAAATGCACAAGAGATAGCACGCAGTGGAGCTGATCCACAGGTTTGTGCAGCGGTGGCAAGCTACCCAAAGGTGCACGTTCTTCAAAGTTTCAGCGCNTACAAGATGAAAACAGATTGAGGCAAGCGATTCCGTTCGGGGAAATTTAGACGAGACAGTATGTACTTTTAAAAGTGTTGGTATGGAAACATAGGAAATCATTTGTTTGTGAATGTTATAGTTTTTCAATTAAGGCTGTGGGAGAAGTGACAGTCTGGTATACCCCCCATATACAGCCCCACTTCGAGCCCTGCTCTGAATCAAGTGCCATGGTCACTTTTTGCCATGCTTAGTGTGCAACTGCCAAGTATAATGAGAACATCCACTGGGTAAAGCTCCATCGCTGTCTTACTATTTAGAACATCCATTCATTACATCACTGCTGGATGACTCCCGCTGTAAGTAATGAATGGGTGACATCAGCGCCATTCATCACTCTGGTGAGCAGCTCTTAAAAGATGCACCATGTAGTGTAAAGGTTTTTATGGTCACATCTTTAAGTGAACATAATTCTGTCTGTTCGAGGGAAGGGTGATGGGAATGCATTGAAAAAAATCAAAGCGCATCTCAGGTATGGAAGTATTGCGTATGAAAAACACTCAGTTCTGGATGATGACCTATATTGCTTATTCGCAATATGTAACTTGATTAGGATGTTGCATTACGTTTTCTTTGCCTATACATATCCATTTGCATTACTCATTGTACTACCTACACTCAGAACCAAGGGAAGCACCTAGCAGGCTCTGGTCCCATAGCAAAGGGGCATATTCCGAGTCTGCATTGGTGGGGGGAGGTTGACCAATTTGGCAAAAGTTGGAGTGAGAAGGCACAAATTAGTTAAAGGAGCTGTCTGATTGACAGATTGAAGAGGNACATGGCACTTCATGTAGGAGTGCTAAGTGTTGTTTATAAATACATTNCAAGCGATCACTAACAGCTTACAGGGAAGGGTGCATTTTTGTAATCTAACACGAGAAAAGAACCATTAAACAAACTGTTAACCCAGGTCAGTCTTCAGGAATTTTGAATGAAAATAAAATGTTCTCACTTCCTCATGTAAGAAAAATGCTAATTTGGAACAAAATAATGAAATTAAATATTATCCCTGCTGATATAAGATTGCATTTACATAAAATATAGTAAGCAAAAAAAATGATATTTTTAATACATAATGCAGAGAGGAAATTATACTATTATATGTTCTGAGCATATTTTTCAAGTGGATGTAATCAAATCAAGGTGTCTATTTGCTTAAAAAAGGCAGATGGAAACTGATAGAATTGCAAATTGAAATTCCCCTTCTAAAAGGGTTTTTTTTTTACTCGATAGAACCATGATGCCAGTAAAAAAGAGAATCCAAAAGCCCATTTCAAATTACAAATACATTCAGAAACTTCACTTGGAATTAACATATATTTTGCATTTCAACTGAAATATTAATATCTGGACTACAAAGGTTATGCTTGGAAAAAAAAACAACCAACACTGCAGTCAGATGAGAATGCTTAAAGAATATATTTTAAGTTACAGTCTGGGTTACTGATGGCAGAGCACCCCGGCATCACAAGGGGTTAACTCTCTGGATGGGATGTCTGACTTGAGGCAATTGCTGGGGTGAAGGAGAGGTGGAAATTATATAATGTCTGTACTATTGGCTAACTAGCCAGCAGGTGCGAGATCTGGCTCCTGTCTCTCTGTATGTCCACAAACAGTGGACATACACTGAAGTGTGTGCAAACAAGGGAGACGGGTAACATCTTGATGGTTGGAGAAGCACGAGTAAGCGATAAAATCATGGAAGCGGCTGCAACACTGTCGTAAATGGAGGTGGCATCGCTCTGCGGCGGAATTAATCGACCGCAGCACGGAGAACGAGGAAGGTCTGGAGGGGGCCCTGTTCATCTCCCCATGAGAGAGGCATAGGGTATACAGAAAAGGAGAAAACAGCGGAGAGAGAGCTGCTGTCAGACACCGCACCAGGATATATATATATCAAAAAGTGAACCATGAATTGGATTTACTTAACATCTAAGGTCAATTATATAATCAACATCAGTTAATGCTAGATCTAATGACCCGGGTTCGTGAATATTGACCAAAACATTTAGCAAGATATCTATACAAATGGCGAAGCAATTTAAAAAGGGGTCAATTTAACGAAACTGCACACCTTTGACAATTAATATATATAATACAAGAAAATTAATATATGTAATACAAGAAAAGGGAAAAGGCTAATAGCCGCACAAACCTCCACAAATAAAGGAAAAAGGAAAGAATATATGAAATTACACAACCAATAAAACTTAACTTTTAATAATGTTATATGCAAAAAATTGATAAAATAAGCCAGCGAAATATATTGACATATATTACAACTAAATCAACATTACCACAGACACTCGTATGATGGCTGTATTGTGTAAGTGGTAGTAGTTATAATGGTTAGAATTGATGGAAAAAACCTAACTGCACTGATCTAAAAAGAAAACGTGATTCTGTCCCTGGGAATAGTGCCTACCAGCCGCAAGGCCAGGAATCTTCGCCCCTGTAAGGGGGTCTATTTAACCCTATGCTGCACTAAAGTGTCCCATGTAAATAAGAACTAGGACTAACAGGGACATAAAAATCATGGGATCACACTCACTCAAAAATAGAGTCACATTTAGTCCGGTACAAAAAATAATAACAAATACCATATACATTAATCATCAGATCAAGTTATAGTTTGTCACAAATCGCATATACATTCCATAATGAATTGAAAGAACATATGGTCTAAAGATCATAAACCGGATGGAACATATAAATTGGTACTACCACTTGTTTTACAGAAAAAGTATACATTTAGTCAATCATCATACTATAATAGACTATGATATAATATAATGAGGACAGATAGCCCAAAATCCACCAGTTAAAGAGAAAAATATCAACAGAAATCGAAAATGTATCGAAAATATAGTCAATCATGCTACAGTTTAGTCTGGGTAATGACAAAAATGAATATAATAAAATTATAGGGAGACCGAGATGCACCTCGGTACTCCCCTTACCCCTACGCGTGTTTCGCCGTGTGACTTAGTCATGGCACAGGGTATGCTGCCAGGATGGCTGATACAGACAGTACGCCAGTACAGCCCCATGTCTTTGACTGAGGAGCCAGTGCTCCTCAGGTGCTTAGTGAACCACCTTTTGATGATGACGGCTGGTTGGAGAAGCTGGTGGAAGCACTTGAAAGCGGCTACAANACTGTCGTAGGTAGAGGTGTTCTGAGTTCAAGAGGTAATGTATGAGGCTCCCTGCAAGGAGATTAAAAAGTTGGGAAGTTGCCCATAGCAACCAATCAGATTCAAGCTCACATTCTCCAGTATGTAAAATGAAACTGTGAGCTCGAATCTGATTGGTTGCTATGGGCAACGCCCCCACTGTTCAGTCTCCCTGCAATCTCCCTGCTTAGTAAACTTAGTCCCAGATCCTGACTAGAAATCTTTTTAAATACTTCTGATCTTTTGAAAAATGTCATTGCGTGCCCAGCCTGAGAACACCAGCCATTTCTTGACATTATCTTCACATTATCATGCTGCGGAACATTTTCTGACGCCTATACCCAGTATTTATTTTAACATATATTACTCAGGTTTTAGGATAAGTACGAATGAATGCACAAGACTGGTAATTTTTAAACAGCTGCGAAAGCCTTTTCACATTTCTTCTTCTGGCAATAATGACACAGAAAAAAAGGGAACTAATTACCATTGGCTATATTCCTCATCTCCATGGCTTCATCTTCTCAATTTCAAGGTATTCATTCTGTTGTGGCAGAAACAATTTGGATAAACTAGCAAAAAGCAGTTTACACAGTCAATTCTTTGTGTGCCTTTTAATGCACAGTAAAAGCGGCTGAGTTAGACGTTTTCCAGATTACCCTGATGACAAATGTTCTTATCATACAAAAAAAAATGAATGTATTAGCATAGAATGAAGTGACACACTTTATGATGAGCGCACTGGCAGGCTAATTAACACATGTTATGCGGAAATAGAAATAACAGAGGCTTTGGACACTGAATGATCTCCTCTCCCCTCCTGTTCAATCGAAAGAAAAAGTTGAGTAATTTAGAAAGTTATTGGTCTATAAATATTACCGTATATACTCGAATATAAGCTGAATTTTTTAGCACATTTTTTATGCTGAAAGTGCCCCCTCAGCTTATACCCGAGTCTAAAAAAAATAAATGTTTTTTCTTCTTTTGGTGTCATGATGCAGGGATCTGCTGACACTGGCATTAGCATGCAGCATGACACTCATACACCACACTGAGTCCACAGATCTGGCACAGGCATGATAGTGTACTGTATAGGTTACAGCATGGCACAGGAGCTTTACATTGCTTTATATGCCTTATATTAACCCTGCACATGCAGGAAACAGGGAGACAATAAAGACATATAGGGGAAGATATAGGTGCTGGACATAGAGACCAGAGTCAATGCAATCATACGTGGGTAATGATCCAATAGTGACATGAGTGACACGAGCCTTTCACAGTGGTGATACACAGACATACTGGGGGTCGTCTTATACTCCAGTCAATAAGTTTTCCTAGTTTTTTTTAGGTGAAATTAGGAGCCTCGGCTTATATTCGGGTTGGCTTATACTCGAGTATATACNGGTAGTTTATAGAACATTTTACCTTTTTGACATTCATTTTTAAATATTGTGTCAAACATGGGCAGGCTGGATATCCTGACCACTTAGTAGTCGCAAATTTGGTTGAAGTCGACTAGAATGTTGACAGTAATGGTTGATGATCATGAAGATATTGTTTGTAAAGAAGGGATCTCACTATAAGGCTCTTTGTATTAGGTGGTGTTTGAGAATGAAAAGGTTGCATGGATACCAGTAAAATTCAATGAATAAAATATCACCATTTTATTTTGCATATATACAAAACTCATGAATGATGGGTTTCCCTGATAATAAGACCTACCCCAAAAATAATCCCTACCCTATTTTTTGTAAAACCGTCCAAAATAAGCCCTACCCTGAAAATAAGCCCTAGCGAATTCCCCAGTTAGTAAAAAAAAAGCAGGACTGAGGGGAATGATGGGTATAAATTCAAGACTGGGGGGCATGATGGGTATAAATTCAAGACTGGGGGGCATGATGGGTATAAAAGCAGGGCTGGAGGGCACGATGAAGATAAAAGCAGTCTGTTTATATAAATCTCTGTCAATGTTAGTTAAGACCTACACTGAAAATAAGCCCTATGGTGTTTTTTTGGATTAAAAAAAGAATAAGACAGTGTCTTATTATCGGGGAAACACGGTACTTAGCTTCCACTAGAGACACTCTTACCCCTATATAAATAATGAAACAGTTTTCCACTTTAGACTGCACTAGACAAAACACTATACAGCTCAAACCAACTGAGGTGTATACCTCAGTGTATACCTCAGTTGGTTTTCAGTTTTCTTACCCATATATGGTTATGAAAAAGGCTCAAAGTGGGTAGCTTGAAGTGGGTGTATGGCATTAACCCCGACCCCGTGTATAAGTACTTTGTGCTAAATTTCCCCCACCAGTCCAGAGGGGTGTGGCTTATACAATGGGTTGGGCTTAGTAGAGGAAAAAAGGTGCCGGTATGCCATACTTATATGCGTATGCATATACTTGCCCAACTCGAGCACTGGTTATGAAACTAATGTATACATATATACACAGTATAAACTAGCATTGTGTTATGTCAGTACCACATACATTCTGTTCCTTATACATCATTATCGGGATGTTGTGTCTTGCCATCCTAGGAATAGGTTGTTCTGCATAATTCCCATAACATCTTGTTCTACATAATATAAGTAACATGGATGTGTACATACAAAATGGAGTTTTACTCCTTATTTCTGTCTTCTATCTTCTTTAATCTGAGTTAAAATGCATCTGCTGTTCTGTGTCCCAGAATCCCAGTTCACATGATGACGTCGCATAGACATTGTTACTGTGCAGAAGACAGGGCTTTGCCATGGAAATGTATTTTTCCTAAGAAAAGTCTGATACTATGCATTGGTATTCCTTATATTATACAGCTATATGCCCAGCAGGATCACATACAGAACCCATTGCAATGCATGAGAACAAAATGTCATTATGCACACTGTATCATGGGTGTCAGAATATCCTTGTGGCCGCAATACAGTATGCTTAAGAAGAGGATCTCAAACACTGACATTGTTTTTATTTAAACCACTTTTAAAAATCATATGTTTTCGGAGTTAGTTGTGGACTTTCGAAAAACAAATTGATTTTTAATTTGGAGAATGCATCCTCTAGGGCAGGGTCATTGGATCATGAATATTTTGAATCCTTTAAATTTATGTTTGTATTCTGCTATATAAACTTCAATATTTAAAGCTATATCTGACACTCTCAGTTCAACCTTTAACTCTGTAAATACTTTCCCTTCTGACGTATGTCAAACCTGACTTTCAATCACTTTTATCTGTTATTTTTATACTTTGCCCTTTTTCCTTGGGAAAAGATTTGCTGTCAATGCTAAACCAGTTTACATAAGTAAACTTTCTTTGCTGAAATAGGTTGCAGGAATCTTTGATTTTTTTTTTTTTTTTAGGCAGCCCAATCAATTCTGTCTGTGACCATTTCAGTTTGTCCGGAATAAATCCCATTAGTTTCGAGAAAAACAATACGTGTGCAGCAGCAGGTAAAAAATTCCCTATAAATGGCTTCCTGTACAATGAGAGTGTTTTTTAGGTCTTAGACTTTAGTCGAAATGTGTGTGTATATATATCTGCTTTTGCATTCACCAAAATTCCACTAGATCATTCGATTCTTCTTAATGGGTTAAAAGTTAATATTATGTTCAAGGCAAATCTGCTGAACTATGTATTTGATTAAATATTAATTATTGTTTGCTGATTATAACTTAACTTAATTAAGTACTTATTTAAGATTTATTGGGGTTAATGAAAGTAACATTTTTTGAATACCGAGGCCTGGAAGCTAAAACAAAATGTATTATTACAGATTTGTGGGACTGGAAAAGTTTGATGTTGACCATAATAACCAATCAAATTCCAGCAGACATTCTCTAGTATGCAATAGTAAAATGAGAGCTATCTTATGATTGGTTGCTAGAGGCAACATCTCCACTTTTCCATTCCCACAATTTAGTAGGACAGGTCTAAACTTTGGGCTTTGATGTGATGTGGCTTATCCAGAGGCCTAAGTGCAAAACATGGGTGGCCTATTTAAACATTTAAATTTGAGGATATGATTATTATGAACGCTTATAGTGGAATGTGATTGTACCCAAAGAAAAGAGACAAGTTTATAAATTGAGTGATAATATTTTCTTATTTGCTGTACAAACATATGGGGTGAGGAGTGACATTTCCAATTTTCTATAGATTGCTTATGTAATAAAATAGCAAACAAGGGCCAAAATTTACTAAGCAGAGAGATTGAAAAGTGGGGATGTTGCCCCTAGCAACCAATCAGATACGAGCTCACATTCTTTAGTATGTAAAATGAAATTGAGAGCTTGAATCTGATTGGTTGCTATGGGCAACATCCCCACTTTTCAATCTCCCTGCAATCTGCCTGCTTAGTAAATTCAGGCCAATATGTTAAATTACATAATACGTTTGCAATGTGCTGGTGTGGTGTTTAACAAACCGTGCCAAGACTTTAAAGGACACCTCCTCCAGCAGTCCCCCTATATCCCTTTTCCTCACACCTTTGGAAGCGTTTAAAAAAAATGAGATGAAAAAAAAATTCACATACATATACATTTCCCATCAAAATCACTAAAATGAAAGAAAAACAGAAAGTACTCCACTTTTCCGGCAGCCAGGCATTCTCCGAAGATTGACTGGTCCTGGCGCATGCACAGTACATTTTACTTTTTAAACTTTCCTTTTGGTCCTGAATGAACCAAATCTTCTCGTCTGAAGCTACTATCTGCCGAGGTGTCTTTGTACATCGTCATGGGACATCATATTGGTAAGTATTGACAGTAACTATTAGCTGCAGTCCATTAATGACCACAGAGAGGCGCAGGGGGCAGGACTAATAACTGGCCGCTGCACCTTTATTGGTAAATTGAGGTGCATGTGACCAGATAACATTATGAAGGTACCTAGTCTGTTTTCTTTCTAGAACAACCTGGACAGGTAATCTGTCCTCAAATGTGCAGGGTCATTGTTTACAAGTGACTATTCTGTACACACCCAGAGCAATTTTGTACCTACATAGGGGAAGGTTATGAAGCGGGCAGGGGAAGGTTAAGGTTAGGCATCAGGAAAAGGAGGGTTGGGGTNAGGCAGCAGGGAGGAGAATGTTAGGGTTAAGCTGTAGTCTACTGCTTTGCAGTTCTGGTGTAATAAGCAACATTGGAGAACTATGTGTCTGATCCAGATGTAGGAAGATTTATCTGTGGGAAATTGGCCACTTATGTGTTCTGAACCTAACCTTAAATTTTACACATACATCGATATGTCATTTGAAGATGAAGACCCATACAGAAAGTTTAAAGTCTAGTTTATACTGTAGAATTTAAATGCCCCCCCCACCCATCATGCCTAAATCTGTATACGTGAAGTGAAGGCACCTCCATGTACGTAACTTTACAGAAACTCTGTATGGAAGTACCGGTTCTACTACATAATCACCATATACATACACTGACAATATCATGTCCCTTATGTGGAATCCGTGTTTATAGATCAGGTTCTATGATTTTAGGGGTATATTTAGCAAAGCCCAGGACTGGTGATATCACCAATTTCTTCAACTCTGCAGTCAGCTTCTCCAGATCCCACTGTCCTCGTTACTCTATCATACCAATAAAAAGTGTTTCATTATTTTTTACACGTAAAATGCCCAACATTTTTTTTCATTCTGAGAACTGAGTCTCATAGTTTACATCACTTCTAACTTTATTATTGCAACTATTTATCTTTACTTTAAACTATTGAGGCTAAATGGAAATAAACCGTCTCCCAACAAGCTACAGTGTTTACAACGTATTGGAAGAAAAACAATATTTTTTATGACGGTTATTGTGACTCAGCATGCAATATGTAAAAATTAGATATTTTAACACTTCCGTTGTTTGGTTCCATCTTTGCAGATTGTATAAACTGCGCCATACAGATGGTTCGCAGCGTGTAACACAGGGAGGCAAAAAATGGAAATGAACGGAAGCAATGAGCAAAACTGTTACATTTATTTACAGTTTTTATAACATAAGACTATGCTTTATATTCCAAGAGCAAAACTGAATGCAATTTGGAAATTATTGCATATAGAAAGCCCCAATAATGAGAAAAAAGATAAATATATATGCTATACATCCAGTTTATTTGGCCCCATGTCCTGAAATNATGGTTAAGCTGGCATGAGAGACTGCCGTTGACCTAAAGACTAATATATACAAATCACATTTTTATTGTTGAAAACCCCCTTGACCTCCATATCTCTTCCTGGAAACCCAAGACTGTAGGATACAACTAAACCAAGGTTTTAAAAAAAAAAAAAGGGACAGGATAGAGAGGCATGTGTACAGATCCTTAAAATAATTGCTTTAACATGGAAGTCATATTATGGTCATTCCCTCCTGTATTCGCAATCTTTATATTTGATTGGTGCTGTATATACTATATACTATACTATTAACAATGACCAATAGTCCCTTTCTGCAGTACACAGATCTTCTGAGTTACAAATGCGAGGTTGAATTGCAGTGTAAAAAAGTTGTGGCAAAAATAAATAACTAGATCTCAGTTCTTCAATTGCATTTCTCTATCAGCGCTAGAAACGAAGACACTTGATGAAAAGCTGACAGACGGCTACATTGCAATTCATTTTTTAGCACCGAAATGACCCATTTTTGACAGATTATCATCCTGCAAGCNGTGAAAGGTATTTCATTTGGCAAATCATCTGAATCTGTAAGAGTGTAACCCTTGTGACATACCTGCTGAAGTCACATGACACCTAAGCTGTCATTGTCACTTAAAGTGTTGTACATAATGTTATTGTTAATGTAATTGGGAAATNTCACCACCATTATCTTTACCTTTTACACTGAACTGTATGAAACANGGTAGCATCTGCATATTGTCAGACTTGTCCTCTTTTTTCAGCCACCCACTAATCTGAAAGTGAGTATAAGTCATATTTACATAATAGAGCATCAGCTTTATTTACATTCNATTCTATTTGAAATAATAATGGACGAGAACCAGATATTCAGTGGGGGGGTCAGAGGATGGGGGGGTGGGTTTTGGCAGCGGGGAACGGAAGGTTGGGGTAAGGCAGTGGAGAGAGGAGGGTTAGGGTTAGGCAGAGGGGAATGGAGGGTTTGGGTTAGGCAGAAAGCAATGGAGGGCGGTGGGGTCAGCCGATAAATAGGAG
>JABWIB010007292.1:11949-23142 GCA_016617825.1 Platyplectrum ornatum
TTCCTTCCCGTAGAATAGAGAAAAGTTTATTTTAGTTAAGAATGGGCTCTGTGTGTATTGTATGTGCACTGTCCCCCTGCCACTGTCACCATCACGCTGCCCCCTGTCACCATCCCTGTCTCCCTGCCCTGTCACCGTCACCCTGCCACCATCACTGTCTCTGTCACTGTCCCCGTCACCATCCCTTCCCCCTCACAACTATTTTGTGAGCTGGAAAGTGATCACACTTGATTAGAAATGAGTGGAAACGAATGTAATTGAGGTCTATAATACTTTAGGGACCAAAAAAAGGCCCAAATTCAGCGGTTTTAGCCATTTTTAGCATTTTTTTTTCAAAAAAAATCCAGATCCAAAACCAAAACCCACAAGGGCGGTTTTGGCAAAACACATCCAGATCCAAAACACGAAGGCAGATCCAGATCCAAAACCAAAACCCCAAAAAATGCCCGGCGCACATCTCTAGTAGATTAACATTTCCATACTGACTGAGCATGAATTTAAGCAGTGAGGTTCACAAATACGTCCCACAGGAGATTCTGTACCTGTTTTAGGTCCCTCACACTGTATGTGTGAGCGCAGTCCAGCAGGTAATTTCTTTGATCCAGTCTAAAAAATAAAAAAGTATTACAAAAAAAAACAAACAAACACAAATAAGTATCTAATCTGGATGCTGAGCTTCCAGGGCAATGCTTGCAGCACTTTAATATGACTTGTTTGTGTACAAATTAAAACACAATAAAAGCTTACTTGTTTACTACACGTTTAAGCATATTTAATAAATCCTAATAAAATTTTAATGAAGCAACATTGTACGTACAACATATCAGAATAAATCAGAGTGTATGCGCAAGTTGGCCGAAATGTCGAATTACAACCAGAAGGAGTTCACTGACCATGAAACTAAGATTTTGCTTTTAAAAACATATAATGTACTGATTGCCAGAACAGAAAGCATTACAGAAACTCTCAGCAGTCACCAGTCTGCAGCCAGTATACAAGAATGAAATGTGCATTACCAATTCTCTTTCACAACAGTTTATACATTGTACCATTACTACAACCAACTAACAGGGGTTTCTGTATGAAATATAATAGGTGTGTGTTTTACTTCGCACCTTTTCTCCCTATATTACAAAATATATCCTGAATAAGCGCATTCACAATCCCATTTATTTTAACTATCATCTAGGCTCCATGGAACACTGCAGTAAATAAATGCTTTATAGGTATCCGATTCTTCCCTACAAACTCACATTGTTCTCAGATCTTCTACAGCTCCACTGCGACAAGTCATCAGGTATTCTCCCAGCAACCGCAGCTTTTCCCGTTTATGGTTTATTTCATACATTGTCTGTGTGTGCTGATACAGGCGTTCATTCAGAAACTTCACGTTAAAAATTGGCTCATTTTGCACCATTTTCAGGAAATTTAATGCTTGTCTTGATACCTTTATAAATGAAATAAAAAACATTGGTTTTAAAAGACATACTTGCACCTTTTATGAAGTTCATTAAGTGAACACCCGAATATAATCACATAAAACTAAATTGTAACATGCAATTATAGGAAAAAGTCACTGGGAATACACAATTATTCTTAATTTATTCTTATTATATAGAATATAAACGTTAAATTTAAACCCATTCACTATAGTGTCAAAACCATCTGGTAAAAATCAGTAAAGTGGCTCTGGGGTCAGGTATAAGTAAAGATGAAAAGGAACCTCAAGTACCACTTTTCCCACAATTAACACATCAACACCTAAATATATTTGATAAATAATGTATACACAGATGTAGAAGTTGCCAATAAAGAGAAAAGAACCACTGTGTACTCACTGCTCGTTCCACAAGATCCCAGTTATGCACTATTCGGGAGGGAATAATGGAGACTTCATCATGGTGACAGAGACCGCAATAATACAGCCCAGAAAAGGCACAGACCTTTGCATTCCAAAACTGAAATCCAATTTGTTTGTGGCAGCCTGAAAGAAAAAGTTGGATATAATACAAAATAAGTACAAACAAAAACCCAAGAAGGCATTTGGTACTCGCACCCCTATGCAGTAAAACACTATAATGTGGAGACTGCCAAACCGCATTCATCTGACTGAACAGATAAGAATTTCAAAACAACATTATAGTGTGTGCATGTGCAATACATGATTTAAATAAAAATAGATCGGTGGAAAAAAGTAAAATTTGTAATCTGTTTTATTGAAAAAAAGATATATATGCAATCTGCTCGTGGTGCTCTGTCCAGTGAATTGTTTGTAGATGCAGGTGGAGGATGGGCAGTCACTCTCGAGTCTTGTTCAGTGTAAATAAAACNGCAAAACTTTATTCAGCCATCTTTGGCACAATAAAAAGAAACGACGTTTCAATCGTCTTAGAGACGATTTTCGTCAGGGTTTTGTTTATTTGTACACCCTGAGGAAAATCGTCTCTAAGACGATTGAAACGTCGGTTCTTTTTATTGTGCCAAAGATGGCTGAATAAAGTTTTGCTGTTTTATTTACACTGAACAAGACTCGAGAGTGACTGCCCATCCTCCACCTGCATCTATATATATATATCTATATATATCTTGCATAAAAGTCCATTTGCAATAAACTGGACATTAAATGGTTAAAAAGCTTTCAACTGAGTAAAGAAAACATAGGTGTCCTGTTTATGCTTCCAAAAACAACAAGGACTATATTATAAGACCTTACACACAAATAACCAACAGAAGAACATTCATCAATGTGTGCAATATCTGCCATTGAAATTCTTGGAACCTCTGGGCTGCTGCCTGATGTACTCCAGTCATCAAGCGGCTAATAAGTGTAACTGCTTAAAGCCACACTACAAGCTGAAATCCAATTCATACCAGCACTCAATTAGAGTCTATGGCCTATATTTACTAAGCAGTGAGTGAAAAGTTGGGATGTTGCCCATAGCAACCAATAAGATTCAAGCTCTGTCTCATTCTGCACACTGGAGAATGTGAGCTCGAATCCGATTGGCTGTTCTACACTTTTCAATCTCACCGCTTTAGGCCTGTTTCAATCTTAATGACAGATACTTTATGGTTTCTATTGCGTGCATACAGTCTATACATACCAGAAGTCAATCTAATACAAAGCTGTTGTTTTTGGGAGCATAAACAGGACGATTACATTTTCTTTACTCAGATGAAAGCTTTTTAACCATTTATTGACCAGGTGATTGCAAAGGGACTTTTAGGCAAGATATATTTATCTTTTTATGCTGTGATTTTTGAATAACACAGATTACTAATTTAACTTAAGACAATCTATTTATATTTAAATCATATATTACTTTGAATACAGTATATTCCGCACACTACAATGTTGTTTTGGATAGAATACAAAAAGGCAGAGAACAGCAAGCTCTACAATACTACTTCCACTGACCTGCACACTTTACATTCTGCGTGTCCAGGCCTTGTTCTGTTGGAATATACATAAGGTACTGAAAGAGCAAATGTTCCTTGACATGAGACTTTATCTGGAAATTTCCAACAATTGGTACAGAGTCTTCAGATTCCAGAAATGCTGCACGAACGAGCTCCCTCCAAGCTCTTGCTTCATCTGTGCTCTCCGCTTGTAACTGTAAGGATCCTTTGGTGGTCACCAAGCGAAAGCAGGACGGGCTGCCAAGGCTAGTATCTGGCAGAATGTCCTTTACTAAATCGGCACGGTAGGCATCAGAGAGAACTTTCTTGCCATCTCTGAACACAAAACATTTCAAGGATTGTTCAGATAAGGAAACTATATATTTGGTCCACTTTTTGTGAACCTTCATGTACAGAACAGATTCTTTCAGAGCATCTGGCTCCTCCTCCAGTAGAGAAGCCCAATCAAATGCCTGAGGGAAGCATGGGCTACCATTGGCTTTGGTAGATTCTTTACATGGAGACAAGTTGTTCTTTTCTACATAACTTTGTGGAGAATCTGGAAAATGTAAAATTTCCCAAGGGTCATCATTCTGAACTCGAAANTTCTGCACGGCTTCTTTTATTCTGTCTACCCAATCCTGAGCCTCGTCTCCAGATGCTGCCCTCAGATACAACCTTTTACCAGGAAACTGAAGTTCAAAACGCCCATCACTGTGAGCAGGACCCACAGACTCGCAGCGAGTCAAAGAACAGCTCTCAGCACAACTCTGATCATCTCCTTCTACTTGCAGGCGGAATTCATAGGGGGTCAGCTCACAGTAGTAAGGCTTGTACATTCCTAATGCATGTTTACGTTCCAGAGACCCCAACATCAACAGACCTCGAAACGGATTGGACAGACCTGTAAAAAGAATATCAGTCAGCAGCTGGAACTTTACACAATGCATCTAAAAAAGTTCCACAACCATTTAAAAATACCTATTTGGCGTCGATGGATAACATTAAAGGCTTTCNGAGGCTGCTTCATGTCCTCCGATTGGACTGGTGCCGAGCTGGAGGACACAAAATCTGCTGGCTGGGCCTTNTCTACAGGTATTATGGGATCTGCTGTGTGGAAATCATCTTCAGAGATCCAACTTCTACTTTTCTAGACAATTACAGAAAGACAAAACATAAGTGCACAAGAAAACTCTGTAGGAAACAGAATAGTGGTGAGAACCAGAATCAGATCATACATGCAGAAAGAACACACAGGAGAAGGTCTGNATTGGTACAGTCAATGTGCCTGGCAAGAAATGCATTGCCTCCTGTAACAGAAAAGCTNGGGGAATGGATGTGTCCATTGTTACATACAGATAGGGACTTGTGTACTATGGACTGAGATTTGAATCAAATGCATAGAGACTTACATAACACCAGGTACTCACTGGAAGCTCAGCAGCAGGACAGGAATCTGGGATAAGTGCTGTTTCACAGTGAAAAGTGCTCTGCACTACTGGTATTTTTAGGCCTAGTGTNTTAGGGGCTTCTTTCAAATTAGACGATGATGTATCGGGAGCCGATACAGGTTCTGTGATTAAGACATCTGTTGGAAATGGATCAGCTAATTTAACAGGATTTAGGTTCAATTTCAGGGCTTCCAGCACTGTTGTGTTTGGAGGTGAACTGGGAGATATCGTTTCAGAAGCAGGAGAGATCCCAACATCCAAGTCCCTGTGGAATAAAAGGTAAAAAAAATTACATGTGCATATTCTTTAGTATTAACTATCATATAAACTATTCCCAATACTCAATATCACCAACATTATCTTTCACAAAGTATGTGGAGCTCCCAGGAAATTGAAAGCTTGATTCTGATATGGACAACATCTCCACTTTTCCATCTTATATTTAGTAAATAAAAGCCTCAGACTTGTACATACAAATCAAACAACATAACATGTGTAATTCCATACGGGAATCAAGGTTTACAGGCCTCCAAACAGTTGCTTTCTGCAATCCAGATTGACTACCATTCCTTAAAAGACCAAATAGTTACTTTGTACGCTGTGTTACTGAAATATGCTAAGAGTTTTGAGGACAATAGTAAAACATACACATAAATAGATGAGATTGCCACTNACCGTACAACTGATGTAGTGTATTCCAGAGAACTGGCTGTGTCTGTTATCTGTGAGGGTAACATAGTATTGTCTGATAAGATGGGTATGACTGACCCAGTTATCTGGGGCTGTTCATCAGAGCCTAGGCTGGAAGAGAGCTGTGAACATGAGCTATTGGTGTCCAAACTAACAGACGATGACTCGTGTTTCCCTTTGGTGTCACCAAAGTTAGAGTTGTTGGTGTCATCAGAGCCAGAAGAATGAGACACAGAATCCAGGGACTTCCTTCTGTGAGGCTCATACTGTATACCACTATCAGTATCATCATGCCACAGTCCTGATAATGACAACGGGGAGGCTGTCCACTCATTTAGAATGGACGATTTACTGGACAAAGAGAAAGTCAAGGANGAAAGACCCTGCAAATAACTGAGCACAACGTCACAATCCTCTGCATCCAACATCAGTGCAGATGGCTGGTAATATTCCAAAAGCAGTGACTTTTCCCTCCGCAGGGCAAAAAAATAACTTTCCATCAAGCAATCATTTATAGCTTGGCGTATCCACGAACGGCAGCGGCCAACATCTGTATTAATGTAACTTAAAGTTTCCAGCTGTGCAATATCATTCCTGCAACAAATAGAGACGAATATAAATTAGTTATCTAACCGGCACCGGAATTACTAACTAAAAAAAAAAAGAAAACATGCTAGGTCAATACAGAGGTTAGGAAAGTGAACAATGCAAACAATAAACTTAAAGGGGTTTACTTAATGAATACATTATGACTCTTCAGAATTCTATATTGTAACCATTACCCCAACTTCTAAAGTGACAATTATCCCCACTACTCTATAGTTGCTACATTTGGTAGCAAAAGAAAATAGTCTCTAGTTTCTCCATAAATAAATGTATAGAATTACTAAACACAAATACAATGACTTTCTTTAACTGACCGGTGAGTTATTGCTTTTAGAAGAGCCCAAAAGGCTGGCTGAGGTAACGAGACATGGCGTCCCTTGTTTCTTCTTCTCTCTGTCTGTGCTTTAATGAATTTTGCTTTNAGTCCATGTATAAAGATGGCCTCAAGCGCCACACACAATCCATTAGCATCATTATCATCGCTGGTGATGACATCATCGGTGGTTACATAACGAATCTGAAGAGCGCGGAGTGAAGACGCCAACTTCTTAGTTATTTTCTGACAAAATAAAATGAAAATTGGACTTATGTAATAACAATAACAATTCAATCCCACGCGAAGACAGGAAAAAACCGTGAAGTGGTCCATTACAGGACTGAAAACTTGCGTCCTTTTATACGCGGCTTAATGAGCCGTGAATGAAAAAACGCGAGTTTTCCTGCCTTACGCAAATAGCATAAGACAGAAAAAAT
The DNA here is from genome assembly GCA_016617825.1 of Platyplectrum ornatum. Lineage (NCBI taxonomy): Eukaryota > Metazoa > Chordata > Amphibia > Anura > Limnodynastidae > Platyplectrum > Platyplectrum ornatum. Next base: position 18,849 of record JABWIB010007292.1, read on the forward strand.
TTGCGCGAAAGGGACTGAATCAGCCCCTATGTGATTCAACAAGAGTGGCTGACCACAAGGATCAGTTTTCCTCTGTTTATACCACTTCACTTGCCCTATTTACCTATTCACTTATGATTTCACACCTGTGTTACCTAGAAACAAATTGGCGCATATTGGAGGAGTGTTTACGATTTTTTGTATATCACACCTGTGTTAGCCTGTGTAACTGAATATCTTTCTGTNATTTCATGTTGGATGTGCTCCCACCAGCTCAAAGTCTATTTTCAAAAAAAAAACAGAGCTGCTAATATTTCCACCTGCCAACAAAAGTCACCAAGCTGATCTAAACAGCAATAACAGCTTTCTAGTTCATTAAACAGCAAAAACAGCTTTCAAGTTCACTGCCTAGGTCCTGTTACACACATTTATAAAACATTTCCAGCACACTCACATCTTATCTTATACTTGTTCTAATAATAACCCAAAGTCAGATTATTGTAATACTCCTTAAGCTGGTCATACACGGGAACNACTTCGTTCCCGTGGATAATCGCCAGCGACAAATGGGGTGATTTTCCCTAGGGAAAATCACCCTGTTTGCAGGCCATCCAGGGAACGATGTCGTTCCCATGATGGCCTATGGGGGAAAAAATAAAATAAAAAAAAAATACCTAAAAAAAAGAAATAAATAAAAATAAAATAAACTCACNAATCGGGAAATCCGATTGATCACGATGTTCGTTTGTTTAGGTTCCCCGGCGTTCAGTCGCCGTTGGGAACTTTCGGTCGTGGCCATACACGAGGTCTGAACGAAATTCGGCCCGTGTATGGCCACCTTTACTGATCTCTCTGCCAATAGAAAAGGATTCCATTCCATCTATACTACATGAAGAAGCATGTCCGGTAACCCTTGCAAAGAGTTCTTAGCTGTAATTGCACAATCTAAAAAACTGTTACAAAATTAAAAATAATAAATGTTTTCTAGATAGGCAGCTGTTCTGCTGAACTCAACACAGAAGCACTCATACTGATAGAAAAAAGGGAAGCATGGTTGGATGACAAAGCATTAATGCTAGTTGCGTGTGGATAGGACCTAATGAAAGGGCTAAAAACGTCAGTAGAATTGTTCTTAAGATTGTCATATGCAAAAGAATGTGCAAAGAAGAAATGACAATTGACAAATAAGATAATGAAATTAACTGTAATTAATTGGCTTCTGCAAAACCAGCCTTACCTGCTTAACCTCTCTGGCATCTGGAACAATGGCAGGGCTGTACATTTCAGTGTTTTTATTGAATCCGCTCACATGACACCTAGACAATGGCCAGTGCCTAGGAGCGTGTAATCACTATGTAGTCCCACACTCCTGTAAATAAAAAACACTATATATGATTTCTGAGCAAAAGAAACCATATTTGATGGCATAAAATAAGATCAAAGGTCACAACGATGGCTGCCAAAGAAAAAGGTTTAAATAATTGAAATCAATATATATTCTGCCTCTGTAGCCAAAAACTATAATAAACACACTAATCTCCGAGTACTAAAGAGGACAGCCTGTATTGTCTTAGAAACATATGGTATATAAATATACATATATATGTAATATATGTACATAAAAGTACACATTAGCATAGTTTAAAATGTATTTAGTATTACAAGCTAACTGATTTGATTAAAACACTGCAAAATGTATCAGTCAGATAATTACTTTGTGGAACATTCGTGCAAATATATGCAAATGAATTCAGGTTAATTTACATGTTTAAAGACTTAACAAGGTTCTGGTTTGAGATAAACAGAGCATGTGTATTTACAGATACAAAGTACATGCTCAGTGCACACATACCACATTGTGTCTACAGAGGCTTTGTACAGTCACAAACGCATATAATCTTGTACATACAGATGCACAGTACATGCCACCTTATACTTAAGACGCACTGCATGTATCTGCACACGTTCAGCACTGTGTACATACAGATGCGCAGCATATGTACACAACAACAAGTACAAATGCGCATGCAGTCACCTTGCTGATACGAATGAGCAGTACATGTGCGCACACAGTAGTTGTGCCTACAAAAGCACATACATGCACGCACACCACCTTGCGTCTACAGATGCATAGAGAACATACTGACACTAGTTTCTCCTTACATATGTACTAATAAATAGTACATGGTGGCACCCTGTATTTACCGACATTTAAGGTATACACATGCACAGCAAACCCCATTTGTACATATGGCTACACAGCACCTTGTACATACAGATGCACATTACATGTGTACACATCCACACATAACAGTTTGTACAGATTATATATATATATATATATATATACACACATACATATACACACTTGTATTTGCATGCAGACATACAAGGAATACACACCCGCAGCACACCAGCTTGTACTTATTAATACACATCACATTGTACCTAGATACATTGTATACCCACAAAAGCTTCTAATACAAAAAACGCTCTACAGACACGGCTACATACCTTTACATGATATAACCGGGAAGATGCATAAACACGGTAATAGGAATAACTTCTACCTCCTTCACACTCCGGTAACCAGAACAGAAGGGTCGCTGAGTAGGCTGCAGCACCGCGTGGAACACTCACACTCTCCGGGTATACTCTCCCGATAAGTAACAAAAACAGCAACTAACACCAAGCTTCCGGTCACGTGAGATTCCTGTCACTGCCGGCGGTAGAAAGGAAGTCACATGACTACTAATCACGTGGAGAGTGAGCCAACGGCTGTATGATGTACTGACCGTTATTATTATACACAGAGTGTGAGTAAGGGCAACCAAACACTGAGCTGCAGAGGAGACAGGTCTACACTGTAACAATCAGAATACGTTTCCTAAGTCAAGTCTAATTGACATATTAAACATGATGTGAGATTGCAAAGGCAAAGTGTATTCTCTGCACAACATCTGCAAGGTTCTTTTCCCACAGTTAACCCCCTCAAATAAANACTAATCTAGCCCTAGCAAAGATCCCAACTTTCCCCCTTTTAACCACAGACATGGACCTGATTCATAGGGGTATACTTACTAAGCGATGAGATTGGNAAGTAGGGAAGTTGCCCATAGCAACCAATCAGATTCAAGCTCTCAGTTTTATTTTACACACTGGAGAATGTGAAATCAAATCTGATTGGTTGCTATGGGCAACATCCCCACTTTTCAATCTCACTGCAATCTCACCACTTAGTAAATATACCCCCATATATAGTGTGCGCCGGACTGATCAGTGAGATTCAGAGCTGCAGGTTTAGGTTAATATTAACCCTTAAAAACTGCAGAATTTTAACTAATAAACCATATAACAGTTTGACCACTTGTTAATCTGTAGGTGGTTTGAATAAACAGTTAGATTCTTTAGTCTTACCTATGATCAGCTCGATGTTAAATCNTAAGGCTTGTAGGTGAGAAGTGCTGAGGTTCAAATGTTGAAATCTTCACTTGTCGTATTGACAAGGGTTTGTCTCCATCTCTAATAAGACGAAGTATTGACTCTAGATCTCCCACTCAGATGTGNTCTCAATGTGCAACATAAAGAAGTGGCGATTCTGCCACCATTGGTCATAATTTATAGATAGGAATAGCTACGTTTTAGACAAAAGGTCATNATTGTTTCAAGGTTCAAGCACCACCCAATAGGGATAACATAGTTCACTGATTTGTAGTATTTCTAGGAATCTACCTCAGCTACTGAGAAAGCATCTTAAACTCATATATATGCAATATTCCATAGTTAATGCTTTGAACATTGAATGTGTGCTCCATGTGTGCTTATGTTATACTTATNTAGTTGTTTACAAGTGAGACCATTAAAAAAAACCCTTATTAAATGCCAATAACAATGTATTAATAATACTAATGATAACATGACGTGTGGATGTCTCTTAGGTAAAATAGGAGAATGTAAGTGAGAACTGTGTTAATCTGGCAGTGTTTCTACAGTGGCTAGAGACTGTAAAGATAATCATATTTCTTTTTACAACCACAACTCATATGACCAACTTCCTGAAATGTATTATATTTGTGAACAAGTTTTTATGAAATGCAGGAGTAGCTGGTGAGCTGAACTCTGGAATTGCTTAACTAAGTGTGCAAAGTTCAAGAAAAGTTGGAACCAGTAGGTTCCTAAACAGCGCTGCAAAAGGAAAAGATTATTGAATATATAGAACAAATGTGTGTATGCAGCTGCACAGAGAGACCAGGTGGAGTCTCTGAATAGAAAAAATACCACTTGCCTAGCTGTGTTTGTATATCCCCTTTAAGAC
>JABWIB010007298.1:13211-24805 GCA_016617825.1 Platyplectrum ornatum
TATCTATCTATCTATCTATCTATCTATCTATCTATCTATCTATCATTGGAGGCATTGAATGTCTTTATGTTAAAGAGTTAATACCAAGTGTTATGGACAATATTTATGAGGGTTTTGGTGATCTCTATCTCTATATTGTGGGTAAAAATGCTAAGGAATTGATTATAAGGGCATGCAGGTTGTGTCAAACTAATCTAATTTGCTTCTATGAGGAAGTGAGTGACAATGAAGACAATGGTGACGCAGAAGATGTGGTGTACTGTGGTTTTGATTTTGCCACACATGAGGTTGGTTAACAAATTAAGGGTCTGGGTCTAGTAAATAGCATTTGTACTTGGGTCAAAAATTGGCTGGAAAATATGGAGCAGACAGTGGTCGTAATTGGAACATTTTCTTATTGGTCAAAAGTGGTGTACCTCTTTTAAACTAAGTTTAAGTATTTGGGGCAGTGAGTAAGAGAATAAAATTGCACGATTGCAATAAGTTCTGTAAATGTGTACCCCCATATAATCTTCTGTGTATGATCTGTGAATTTCTAATTGTACAGATCCTTTCTCTGTATGATCAGAGGTCCCTGTTCTGCACATACACCAAATAACTTTACGCATTCAGATTGTGTAAACCGGTTGACATTAAGTCCAGATCTGTTTCCAGGTTGCGCACTAAGCGCCATGGAGTGAAAAGCAGTATTTATATACGTGAAAATACTAAAAACATTTTTTCTTAAGATTTTTTTTTCTTTTTTGTAGGCAACCAATGTGAAAGTGATTTGGGAAGCACATGGAAAGAGAGACTAAAAGATATCTTGGTCAATGTAACAGGCAAAGTTCCACCTATTGAAGGTATACCAATCGGACAAAGTATACGTTCGCTATTAAAAGTCTTTTGGCCAGCCTCAGAAAAAGATATCTGGAGTCTCATAAAAGACCAAGTGGAAGTACTAATCGATCAGAGGAGCTTTGAAAGAGAGCTTCTAGAAAGAGATTATGAACTGCGTGCTCTACAAAATACCATGGAGATGTACGTTGAGGCTGAGACCAAGGAAAAGGGTTCTTTAATGTCTTCAATGATCCATGCATGCAACGAAATATTCCACAAGCTCACACAGTCTAAACACTCTGTGCAACTGATCCCTCTAGTGGTCACACATAGTACTCAACATTTAATGATATTAAAAGAAAGACTTCTTTATGGGAAGGAAATGTATGATAAGGACAACACCAACATCTGGAAGAAAGATCTTAAGGATCATATTTCTATATATAAAAAGCATGTGAATAAAATGTATTCAAAATGGGTAAACTGGAGAAAGGGTAAAATCACTATAGATGTAGATAGTCATACGCACCCCATATTCACCCCACCATTTGTTAGATTTGAACCATATGGTTATGTCTATGATGAATTGACCAAAGAATCAGTCACATATCGCTATAAATCTACTTTGGGCCCTAATGAAAAGAAATATTTTAGAGATATATGTGAGGCTGTAAAGAGATACATGTTTGGTCTTCGAAATGCACAACTCTTGCAGATTTTGGTGGCAACTTTTTACTTGGATAACTTTATACCCGGGAATGAGGATAATCCCTCGGTCATACCAGAATCCATGTCCATAGCAAGTTTTGGTCCGATCTCACCAAGTGTTCAGATCCTGAGAGATGACAAATATATCTTATACACACCAGGCAATGATAACAGATGCGGTGGTGACGTTAAGTCCATCAATGTTAGAGAATCGAATATGTTAGATGGCTTCCAGGTTATTTACACCAATGGTTCTGGAACATTTGTAGGAAACCCTACAGTTGGTCAGCTCCATGAGGTCCAATTAAAAAATAGACGCGCCAAATCCATAACATTTTGTGTTAACAGCTGTAATATAACTGAAGTAACCATAGGCTTCTCAAATGGAGAATCAACAGAGATTCTAGGCAATCGTGGTGGATGGAGTGTTTACTGTGTTAAGACGGGAGGGATAGACACTTATGGTCTGTGCAACGTCCGTATTGCAGGAGGTGGCTGTGGCAATGGACTCTATCAGATAGAGTTAGACTACAAAGCCTATCCCACCAAACTGTCTAAAATTGACTCATGAGATCTCCACCATCTGGAACTATCTGATAAAATAGTTTATTATTTTTCAGTGATGAAGATGAAGATTGTTTATCAGGAAGATGAATAAAGGTCTAAATGATGACGCCATCAAATTAATAAATTTTCAACCAGAAACATAAAATGTAAACCATAATATTCTAAATGTAACAAGGAGTGAAAACCAAATCATCACGTCTCAATCACAATAAAATCTATTTCTTTGAACAATAGTTTTCAGTGTTCGTTTTTCAGAGTAAAACAAAACAAAATAAAATTGGAAAAAGAATTCCATTCATGTTTTCACATTTTACAAAAACTTAAATGTTTTAAATCATACACACATGAGGATGACCTTGCTTAAAAAAAAAAAAAAAGCTTAATACTACATGTATGACATTACATTAGAACCAACTGAGGAGTAACAAAGACATCTACTGCCCGAAGAGACCAACATACATCAATGTGCTAAGGGTGTTCTCTGATTTAGAAGTAGAACCCTATGTGCTATGTGACTTACATACATACGCGCTTGTGCCTTTAAGCAGACAGAGGTGGCATATGTGAATCAATCGAGGCATGGTGGGAATAGTGGGCACGGTGCTGGTGTGATGTCATGATCCATATGATCTAAATGTTTATTAATTATTGTCTCTGGGTTATCTGTATTTTTTTTATTGCTTTTATCTTGTAATATAATTAGGGCTCAAGTGGGGGTATATATGAGTATACCAACACTTCTCCCACAGATGTAATTGAAAAACTTCAAATCTCAATTGACTTCTATTATATTCTATTATGTTTCCATGCTGCCACTTCTACATTTCCATAACCTCACTACTAAATTTCCACTTGGACCACTGAATATAACATTATACACAATATTACATTTCATACAACCAAATCCCCTCAACAAATCAGAGGCCCAGTATTTAGTAATAAAATAATCTGTATTTTTAGTGAAGAATGTACAACACTAAACTGTAAACTATGTATACAATGAAAGACTCTCTTCAATTGGAAAAGATTTTCCCCGTTTTTGAAAGGTATCAGAGTCCTGTGTGATCTCAAGTATAAGAGGTATAGAGCCTTGTGTCTCCATAACGAACCTTTTGCAGTGGGTATGACCTCTGACATGTTGCCATTTGCTAGTATGGCTGGGGACCTAGCTGATCATATGAGGTTCAGAGTGAGCCATCTCCTATGGGTAAAGCAGTAGATAGGTCAGTAGGTCTGAGAGTATGCCTAATGTTGAGGTAAGAAAAGGACTGTTTGCCACAGAGCAGTTAAAAGACACCACCTTGTTACAGGCCCATCAAAATGTGAAGGTGAATAATGGTGAACCAGTAGAGCATGGTGATACCAGACATTACCCCCACATCGCTGATCCCAATGAATTTCTATATCACATGGTTAAAAGAGGTGAGGAAGTCGTAGAACATTTAGTAGTTACCCATTTGACAGGATAGTCATGGATCTTATTTATCCCTTGTTAAAATCTGCTTGGGACTACTAACACATCCTAGAAATAATGAATTATACTACTCGGTCTCTGGAAGTCATTCCATTGCGCAATACTTTCACGAAAGCTATACCTAGATTATAGAGTATAGAGTATAGAGTATGGTTAGAGAATGTTTTTTAGCAAGGTAGAAATCCCAAAAGAAATTCTGACAGACCAAGGACCAAGGTACCCCCTTTATGTCTAGAATTATGAAAGAAATGTGTAAATCGTTCAACATAATTCAGCTCAGAACATCAGTTTATCCTCCCCAGAATGATGGGTTAGTATGAGGTTCAATAAAACTTTAAAAATGTGCTAAAAATGTGGTTTATAAAGATGGTAAAAACTGGAGAAGTTCCTCAGTCCTCCACAAGGTTCTCGCCATTTGATTTATTGTATTGAAGATACCCCAATGGGTTGTTGGGTGTGGCAAAGGAGACATGTAAGGAGAAACCCAGTCCTTACAAAAGTGTCCTTACATTGAACATGTGTCTCAAATTCAGGACCAGACTTCTGCAGTAGTATCCATTGTTAAGGAGCACATGTAACACGCCAAACTAGCTCAACAAAGGGTCTAAAAAAGGTTAATCTAAAGAGTTCCTTATGTGTTTTCTGAGATACCTGGCCAAATTACAGTATTGAAGCATCACATTTGGTTATAATCCATATAATATACCCGAAGCCCAGCAGGAGACTGTATCCAAAGAGGTTTAAAAGATTCTAGAACTAGTGCTAATCCCAAAGCCTAATTGCATATGCTTCTGTAAAGATTTCTGCAAGCTGAATTTGGTATCTAAATTTAATGCCTACTCCGTGCCTCATGTGTAATAGCTAATAGAAAGGAACAGCCAGATACCTCAGTACACTGGATCTGACAAAAGGCTATTGGCAGATACCATTAAAGAAAGCCATTTTCAGTACAAAGTAATGCAATTTGGTTACATGGCACCCCAGCAAATTTTCAACATACAATGGATAGATTTTTGAAGCCCCACAGACAGTATGCAGCTGCTTATCNGTATTATGTGATAATTTACAGCCCTGATTGGGACACCCACTTAGATAGGGTTCAAGCTGTCTGGGACTGAATCATAAAGGCGGGGTTCACAGCTATCCCAAAGAAACAATGTCTGGCAATAGTTTGTTTTTATCATAAAAATGTAAAATGAATGTCTGCATGCAGGGAGAATACTTTATTTTTGTATTTTATACACAGATACTGACCAAGTTTTTCACACTCTTGGGTACATCATTAGAGCCTAAAGATCAGAATCTGGCCTTAAGTGTCTTCTACCATGGTTACTTCTCCTAGGACTTTGTCTAGAAATTCTCTCTGATAACCCTTTCTTTGAAATTGTGCCTTCATATTATCAGAATCAAATAATTCTTCCTCACACCGAGGTATCAGCCATTAGGGACGATGCTGTTGGTGATTGTTGGCTAAAAGTATGTAAAAATTTGAGTCAGCGGTTTTCACAAACATTTGACTGTTTAGATTTACGTCTTCAACATGAATGTTTAGATATAAATAATTAACCTAAGCACAATGTTCGTGTCATTGAGTCTGAAAAAATGAAGACCCTAGACTTTTTCCAACAAAGTAAAATATCATGAATATATCTGTGCCTGGATACCAGTTCCAAAGTTCCGCCTGGCAAGAAGGATTATGGTTTCTTCCAAATATACTACGAAAATTTTGGGATAGCAATGAGCAAATATGGTTGCCATGACTGTGGGAGGGAGTAATCTCCAAAATAAAAATGGTCATTATGAAGTATTAAACTAATCCACTCTAGTAGGATTACCACCAAATTCTGCTCAAGATCCAATAATTGTAAATCATTTTTTACAGCTTATCATCTTCTGTCATTGTCAATTACCGTGCTTAATGAGGTTACATCAATCGTGATAAAAAGACACAATCCCTCCCATTTCATATCTTAGATATAAGCTGATAAATTGTATAAGGTTAGCAGATAAAGACATTGAGTCTTTTTAATAGTTGTGTGGGATTTTTCTGCACTTTGAGAGGAGTATTTATAACCAGAATTTTGGCATCTGTCACCAGCAGAATGTGTTTAACCTTCTGGGTAATACCAATTTTATCTAAATAGTGTAAGAGCATTGTATTTTATGCTGAGTGACCTNATTATTTATTATTGGTGCTAGTTTCTCCCAATTATCATAAGATTTCAATCTTATCCATATTTAAGATGCTTCACTTTACAAATGGTTGTCCAAGAGACTTAGGATAGTTCTATTATTTATCGACAAGGCATTACAACCTTTCTGTAATTAGGAGGGACATTTATATTTAATTCCANAAATTTCCTCTAATTTTGTAAATAATATATGTATTTAATTTTGTCATTTCATATATTTGCAAAATATGTCATAGGTTTGTTTATCCATAATATATAAAAGAACGACAGTACGTCTTTATCTTCTGTCTGCATTCCGTCACCTCCAGCTTCATTCCATCCAGTGGCGTAGCTATAGGGGTCGCAATGGTCGCAAGTGCCACCGAGCCTTTCAAGGCCATATATCACAAAATAATTTACTGCGGGCTGTCAGGAGGAATGTGTATACAGTGTGCAGTGTGTAGTGTTCCAGACACGCTGCTATCAGAGTGTAGGACTTAGCTTTCACTTTCGGGGGGGAGGACAGACACAGCAGTTAGCAGCAGTGTCTGGGATGAGATGATGAAACAGCACGCTGCTATACTGGAGTTATCACCACCATTACACCATTCCCCTCCTCCAGGACCACACCAGAGATCAGCGTTCTGCATCACAAGTCACTTAACCCCTTATTCAAGCAAGTGGGCTTCAGAGGAAGCATTATCACTACTCCATGAAAGAGAAACCACCATACAGGCAGAAGACACATGGGGGCTGATCCAAAGTTGCACTGTGAGGGGTGCAAAAATATTTTAATTCAATTTCATTAAAATAAATGCAAGTTTTTGCATAACGAGCTCAAAAACCTCCATGAGGTATATTTACTAAACTGCGGGAATGTACAAGTGGAGAAGTTGCCCATAGCAACCAATCAGATTTTAGTTAAAATTTTCAGTAAGTAAAATGAAACTGAAAGCTAGAATCTGATTGGTTGCTATTGGCAACATCTCCACTTGTCCATTCCCGCAGTTTAGTAAATACAGGTCCATAGCTTTATCTTATGTAATTAGAGTTGAGCTCAGAAACCTCACCTCTGAAATCTGTTTACATGTTTTATATTTGCCTCCTCTGCAGATCAATGTTTGGTATTATCTAGTTATACATTTGCACCTGTTTTCCCCCTACTCCATAACTCTGGATCAGCTCCTGGATCCTGGGCTCTGGGATCAGTGACTGTGATAACTCATCTGACTAGTATTGCAGCAGCAAAGAAGGAAGGTGCTATATCATGTCTTCAAGGGGTGTCTAATGTAAGTCCTTTTCCCAGTAACTCACTAGGCACAGTGTTATTATTATTATTTCTTTGTAATCCCCTCTTTGACTTCCTTCTCCTCTAAATACTCAGATTTTTACTATTACTTTTTTTTTATGTAAGACACAATAATATAATGATAGGCACTTCTGAGAATGATTTCTCCATGGTTTCTTATGTATAAGTGACAATATGGCACTGTGGGGTATTTTGCTATCTTTCTATTTGCACACTATGGCTTTAAAGAATTTTAGGGTTTGCAAAAACTGATCCATGGGAACTTTCTGAAATTTCTGTGTTGCTAAAACTTTATTATAATTGTGTACATGGGACCCTGACTAACACACAATACACACATGAGAGTTAGAATCCATGCACCTCTCCATTCCTGCAGTGTAGTAATGGCAGCCACTGTGGCGGAAATGACTGATGCGCTAGTAGAGTGGGGCAACCAGGTTATTTAAGTGTAAGTCCTAGACTCCTAGTATTAACGTAATGTACATGCTGGATTACACTGGANACAGATTGAATTTTTGAAATGTATTTTTGTTATAAAATTTAGCTTTTGCACTTGGACCCATGAACCTTTAGCTACACCCCTGATTCCATCACTGTCCTCGATTATCCATCTTTGCACTTTCCTGGCTTGACAGCATTGAGAGTATTCATGCAATAGTGCTATTACAACCACACAAATCATGCTTCTCACTGATGTAGGTGATATGAATTCAGGCAAGCAGATTTTATGGGTTTCAAGTGATACAATTGTTATTTCATCCTTCAAAGCAGATTTGCACCCCTGCTAATTCCGAAAATCATAGAGAACACAGGTATATCAATATATAAATTCACATCTTTTTATCAATATACAATAAAAATAGGGATAAATAATTAAATTGAGCAAAATATTAAAATCAAATAGAGGTGACTATAGTAAGAAAAACAGTGACAATAGTTTAAACACTGTTTTTAAAAAACCGAGACAGACTGGGAAGGGGCTGGGACAACTGAGGGGAATATTACCCAGCAACAGGGTTTTCCCAGGGCCCAGTCACAAACTGCAGAAAATATAGGAAATACTCCCGAAGGAGAACAAGGACAAGAGAGTGGCAAACCAGGGGACAGAGGGGCAAAAATGGGCCATCAGGATGTTTTGAACTGCAATGACTCATTTCAAGTCCTCAATCTGTCCAACAGAACTCTCTCTCTCTAGAACAAGAACGAAAAACTTTTTTTGCGGAAATTGCTCTTAAAAAAATATTTCTCTGATCAGCAAAAAAGAGTATTATCAGATGATTTACGGGAAGCTGGCATTGGAGGAACTGACAGGGGAGTCTCTTCCCCCCGTTGTAAAAAAAAATGTAAGAAACAATCTACCTTTAGCCCGGGTGCACACACAAGTGCCCACATTCAATTCTATGGACAGTCAGGGGTATATTTACTAAGCCGCGAGTTTGCAGTGAGATTGTAAAGTGGAGATGTTACCCATGGCAACCAATCAGATTGAAGTTCACATTCTCCAGTGTGTAAAATGAAACTGAAAGCTTGAATCTGATTGGTTGCCATGGGCAACATCTCCACTTTCCAATCTCACTGCAAACTCGCGGCTTAGTAAATATACCCCTTAGTCTTTCAGGATTTAGACAAGCTGTATATTCATGTCTCCCTACAAAAACTAGAAATCCAATGATTGTAAAGATGTTGTGATAAAATCCTCAGATAAAGGGGGTAATATAGTAATCTGGGATAAAGATTTATACACACAGGACTATAACAACTAGAGGACACCGCCTGCTACAAAAAATTGATATTTAATCTCACACAGAATTTCAAAAAGCAATATGACTTATTAAGGAAAGGCTTGAAAGCAGGAGCTATAAACAGAGTGGATTTTCACTTTTTACAAGTTGACCATCCTAAAATCGCAACATTTTACATGTTACCCAAGGTCCAAAAAAATTAATTGAATCCAGCAGGGTGACCTATTGTCTCGGGTAATCAGTGTCTGACGGAAAGGGCATCTCAATTTATAGACAACCATTTAAGGGGGTTTGTAGAAACCCTACCATCTTATGTCAAAGATAAATCTGATATTCTTAGAAAAATCGATGACATCCCCTTAAACTTAAACGTCCATCTATGTATGATGGACAGAGAATCATTGCATACTAGCATCAATCACATATACAGATTATCATCCNCTGAATACTTTCTCAAAATGGAGAAACAAAATTTATTAGGACCATTCATCTTAAAATTGCTAAAAAAAAATTCTATAGGAATTACTTTATATTCAAGGAAAACAGACCCAAGGTACAGAGATGTGGGCAGTTTGTGCACCCACTTATGCCAACCTGTACCTCGGGTGGTGGGAAAAAAAGTTGTTTTTTCTGAATAAAACTCCCACTACATGGATTATGTCCTACTATGGGTGAGATACATTGATGATCTCTTTGTAATATGGGAGGGTGACATTGTACTTGCTCAGGAATTTATAAGGCAGTTGAATACGAACCCTTTTAATTTACGGTTAACCTTGGAGATTAGCAAACACAAGGTTAATTTCTTAGACCTGGAGATCACAATGAACTTTAATTTCAAGCTTGAAACAAATGTCTATAGAAAGACAACTGCGACAACAGCAACCATCAGAGCAGTTCCCTATCGGGAATACCTCTGCATGAGGAGAAATGAAAAAAGAAAGAGCATTTGAATTGACAACAAGACTTCTGGTACAGGGACACAGTAAAAGAAGCCTAGAAAATCTTACAAGAGAGCTAGCGCACAGGACAGACAGAATCTGCTAAATCCCCCACCTAAGAGAGACTCATCCCCAACTCATGTGGTCGGATTTGTAACCAGATTCAGTAATCATTGGAGGAAAGTGAATCCTCCAGAAACACTGGCATATTATAAATCATGTTCATGTTAAATCCTCCAGTTTTAAGTCTAAATCTACCAGATAGTGTCCAGATTAGCTGGTTCTGATCTCCCAGGTTACGAGACCATTTGGTACAAAGTCATTTTGTTAAAAATGGAAATTTTCTGTGGACAGTTCTGTAAGAGCATTACACAGTATGAGGGTAGATATGACAAAATCGACCACATTGACCAATATATCTCTTGTGACACAATTGGGTTCAATTACTGTCTGAAGTGCCCATGTGGATATACTGGTATTGGAAAAACGAAACACCCATTCAGACAAAAAATTCTGGTGCATGTGGGAAATGTACACAATGCTCAAAAGGACACCAACAACTTCAAAACACNTAAGAGTGTTGCACAACATTTTCTTCACTTCCATAATAGTAATTTCAGCATTTGAGAGCCAATGCCCTCAAAAAGATCAACAAACCTTTTCATGGGGGAGATTGGGACAATTTCTTATTACAGCAGGAAACCAAGATGATCTTTATGCTCTACACAGTAGTAAATTATGTATTAAACAATACAATAATTTCACTGTATTCTTATGAATCAGGAGAGAGCTGAGTGATTTGACATTTATTATTTGAATTTTATTCCTCATGTACAAATCACTTCTCTGAAGAGGCTAGGAGGAGCACTCCTAATGATATACATTGGTATAGAGAGGCAACACCTTTGTTATAGATACATATGTAGGTAGGGGATTAGAAGGACACATAGCACTTTGATTAATGTATTTATATTCACACTTTTATTTATATTTACAGTTATATTAATATATGATTTATTATATTCATTTTTTTAGGGGATTTGAGAGGGGAAATCTCTTTGGGATGTAACACATGTCATCATTATGATACATTTTGATACATACTCTGGCAGTTTTTTCAACTTTAAAATGATCACATCACCATTTATGAATTCACATTTCATTTCACTTTTTTCTAATGATTTGTATTACCATTACACCTTGTCACTTGGAGAATTATTAGGNGTATGTGGGTTAAGTTTTAATAAGATCAGATGGATCTTAAAATAATTTCTTAATAAGTACCTCATTAATTAATACGTTTGGAATAAATAATATAAAAATGTATTTTAGGAAAACTAATTAAATCACTATCTCTCGCTCTCTCTATTAAGAATGATAAAGATGATAAATACTTACCTGCAATTTATAGGCATGGACACCATGTAGCCCCTAGATAAATAATAGACACACAAAAAAGGTTGATATAATAAAATAATTTTATTGAGTATGATGAAAATAACATCAATTTAGGTGAAACAGGAGGATCAGACATATGATACAATTTGGATCCAAAAAACTTGTGTTTATATAAACAGAGATGGCCGACATTGTTTAGATTTGCAGTGGACACACAAGGACATCGCATGACCACCATGTAAGATGCTCGGTATAGACACGGAGAGACGAGAGGCGCGCGTACACCAAGACTGAAAGAACTATATGGTAAATTACTATGTCACACATTGGAGGAAAGGACCACGTGAACTGTGACGTTACGAACAGCGCCTGGCTATGAGGAAGTGTGTGCTTGGCAGATGGGTCCATAAATATGATGAAATAATGGATTGCCGGATTAGCCTTGAGAAAGCTATAGGGTGAAAC
>JABWIB010007299.1:4983-18969 GCA_016617825.1 Platyplectrum ornatum
GTATATCTGTTTGATCACCGATGTCTTTTGTTTATGTTTGGTCGCCGTTGGTGTTTTTTTTTCGTGTCCATCAATGGACCGATTTTTTTTCACGAATATTGTGACCTTTGGATGAAATTCCGCCCGTGAATGGCCACCTTAAGTCATTAAATTGCCACCAACAGAAGAAAAATCACTTTTCTTAGTTGGCCACTCTAATAGGATTAATAAAAAGGAAAACCCTTCTTCACTTTCATTTATTTTAAGATTAGATAAATCATCTCTACAATTCTGAAAGTAAAGTATCTTTAAAAGTATATATGGTTTTATATAGGTGCAAAATATAATGGAAATATAATTGAATATTTCTTGTTCAGGATGCCCCATCTAGTGGTCAATAACAATACATCAGCCAGCGAGATCTGAAATTTCCATCTCACGGTCTCAGATGCCAGCCATATAAAGTGTATTGGTAGGCAGAAAGAGGGATCACTAATATTGCAAATAGACTACATTTACTAAGCTGCAGAAAAATAGACACCATAACATTTAATGATATCTTTTTTTCTATTTTGGTCCAGCCGACTGACATTGATCAGTTTGATAAATATCGGCAATATTAGCACCTAAACTTTTTTTTTACATCATTTATGTCAATAATAATTAATAATATTATTTTCTGACTAATTTGAAAGACTTACAGTGTCTATTTGATTTTAATATTTAGCACTGAATATTCCATTTTATATCAGTGGTATACTGCTGAGTTTATGTAATGTAATTGGAGATAGNGTTGGTATCATGTCCAACCATTGTTGTTCCATATATTGGACCAGGTTTCATTTTCCTAGGAGACTTCCAGAGGCTAAGGCTCTGTGGGGTATAAAGCACAGTATAATAAAAACAGCAAGCAAGGAAAGGGGGGGGGGGTAGATGTCATTATTCACTGATGATCTGGACAATGCTGGGCCATTAAAGAGGAATTTAGAAAATTAGGATGTCCACTTAAGTATGTGACTTTTCCTGAAGTATTGCCCACAGAGGACAGAATTATGCATTTTAGTTATTTCAAGCTGTGGCATAGGAAGAACTGTCATGAGGAAACATTTGGTATAATAAAACATAGCCAAATTAGCTGGTAAAACAGAATCCAAAAAAAAACATACCGGTATATCAATAAGAGACAGTGATGGCAGCTTTTCCCTGCACTACTCAAGGCAAAAAAAAAAAAAAAAAAAAAAAAATACTGCAAAAGCATTGATGACTTGCACCCTTCTGCAATGGCAACTGAAATTTAAAGGGAGTATTGGATGTCTCATAAGGAGCCATTTAAACTAGAAGAAAGGAGGCAGTGAAATATGCTAAAACAAACTGCTGCTACCCAACCCAAACGAGTATTGTGCAATCAGGAATGTATGACATGTGCTATGTCCTCACCTCCGAAGTCAAAGGTAAAGACAAAAGAAACATAAAATAAACAGAGGAAGAACAAAACCTCTCAGCTATGGGCTTAGGAAATATACTCGCTGAACTAACTGCCAGAGGTGTATTTACTAAAGTGCAGTTTGTGTATCCTTTAGGGAACCGCTGACAAACCACCATAAAAAAACACTTAAAAGACAAAAAACAGGACAAAATACACTACAAACACGCAAATGTTCAACAAACACCTCCTAAACCAATGCTCACAAATGTGAAATGCTCTCCTAGCTCCTCACTCTATGCTCCTCTCTATCAAATGGGGAAGTGACAAGCCTTTTATTGGGTGGTGTGTAAAATGGCACCAATACAACCAATAGGAACTTGCTTAAACAAGTGTAATCTATATTTTGCCACTTTCAATAGAAAACACATTGAAAGAAAAACTGCTGCATTTGGAATGTAATTCACTGCCGCCGTACCTTAAACCAACATACATCAATGTTGGTATCAAACCATGGTAAGACTGTTCTTTAGAGACTAGACCCCCAAGAATATGACATTTCCAGTCAAATGACAAAAAAAAGCAAAAGCATAATTATCACCATTATTGTCCTTTTCTCCTATTTCCTGATCACTCTTTGCTCCAGTTTGATATGTACATCTAGGGGGAAATGGGCGAGAATGAATTCTCGATGAACGCGGTGTATTTTCACCCAAGATATGTTTCTAAGCATTTACTAATTATTGTGTTTTCAGAATGTGAGAATGCAAAATCCCGCCCATTCAAATAGAGGTGCGTTTCCCATGCGAATTGTCGCTAGCCATCAAGCAATGGTTAATTAATAAAACATATATAAATGGGTTTCAATGTGTCTTAATTTTGCCTGTTGGTTTGATGATTTTTTTTTACAACCTAATCAGACACAAGCGGCTGAGGTTGTCTTTATAAAACAAATAATGTGTGCACAACAAATGGAAAGTAATTATGTCAAATGTATAAACATCTTTTACAAATCCAGATATCTGAAATAGTTTGTGTGTGCATTCCTATTAAAACACATTTTCAAACAATCAAAAAACATTGACACAACTACAAATCACCCAGCACAAAAACATCATAAAAAAGCATTCACAAAACGAAAACAGCTATTTTCCTACACTACCGCTAAAAAATCCTGACGAAATAAGAAAATAGTGATGAGCGAGTATACAAACTCGACCATGTGAGAACCAAGTCTCACAATTGTGACAATCAATCTCACAGTAAAACATGCAGCAAAAAGTCGCTCAGACATACAAACGAGAATAACACGACCATTAGTAAATACTCAAACACACCCTTTAGTAAATCTCCCCCCTAATGTCTATGTATCTTATTGTGTAAAGGGGTATCTCCCTCAGACTGTGTACTGAATACTGTGCTATTGGTATAACTTCCCTTAAGCCTTCTTTTTCCTCCTTTACAGCTCATGTCATTTCCAATACAAATGTCTAGAACTGTGAAATGAGTAAAATCAGTCCAAGGAATTTGTCATTTTAATTAAAATGTCAGTCTTAAATGAAGAATAATTTATGAGTACACAGATGACACATTTAGCTATTTTTGATATTTATATATATATATTGCATTCTTAATATATAGCAGCAGTAGCAGCAGTCAAAGTGGTAGAATGGAAAATAATAGAAGTGAATGGAGATTTGTAGATAGTGATAATAATATCATTGATATCACTATGATCGATATTATGGCACCTCGCTGCGAGCCTGGAAACATCGCTCGAACAATTATTAATAACAAAGGCGGTTGCACACCCTAGGGAATCATTATTAAAATTAAAACCCAAAAAATGGTAAAGATAATAGTAT
This sequence comes from Platyplectrum ornatum, assembly GCA_016617825.1. Classification (NCBI taxonomy): domain Eukaryota; kingdom Metazoa; phylum Chordata; class Amphibia; order Anura; family Limnodynastidae; genus Platyplectrum; species Platyplectrum ornatum. The sequence continues at coordinate 8,251 of JABWIB010007299.1, forward strand.
ACCTTGGGTTAATCACTTCTCACGGATCAGCCCAATGGTAAATCATGCTGTGAGGGTTCTCTGGCCGATTGTGCAGTCTGACAAAACCTTAAACAGTCTGCAAAATACCCGAATAAAGCAATGTTATGTGAGGGGCAAAAATGTCAGAGATTATGTAGTTAAATCTGATATTTCAGGTCAAACATTTCTGATTAAAAAGCCAGGGTGCTACAGGTGCCCAAGTTGTGTCACCTGTAGGCATCTGGATACGGGTTCAACCTTTTTCCATCCTAGGTCGGGTAAGAAATATAAGATCAGACATACATTAACATGTACCTCAAGTTTCGTTATCTATATGGTAAAATGTCACTGCGGATTAGCCTATATAGGCAAAACCCACAGGACATTTAGAGAACGCTTTAATTTGTACAGGCAGCCATTAGGAATACTCTAAACTCTGGGGTGGCAGACCAGCCTGCTGCAAAGCTTTTTTTGTCATGTAAACATACATTACCTGATTTGAGGAGCAAACTAATTGATCACATTCCATTACCCCGTCGTGGGGGAGATAGAGATCTCCTCTTGTTGAAATGTGAGGCCAGGTGGATTTTTGTTCTTCAAACAGTACAACCATTGGGGTTGAATCAAATTTTACCGCTACAATATGTAATCTGTCCTGCTGAATTAGTTTGAATGTTTTTTATATTAATATTATTATGCACTGTTTTAATATTATTATGCACTGTTTTATATTATTATGCACTGTTTTATATTATTATGCACTGTTTTATATTATTATGCACTGTTTTATATTATTATGCACTGGTTTAATATTATTATGCACTGGTTTAATATTATTATGCACTGGTTTAATATTATCCATGTTTTGTACTTGTGCCTTTATTCCTGATGAAAGAAGCGAATCGCTTCGGAAATATTGAAACAATAAAGCTTTTCATTTGAAACGTCTATGGTTGCCTGCTTCATCCCGAACTTTGTCCAATACCGCAAGTGCACCTTGGCAACCTCACAACCATCGATTTATGGAGTGCCACCCTGCATGCTGTGTGTGTATATATATATATATATATATCCATAATAGGAAAACATCCAAAAATGCGCTTGCCAATCTTCCCAGCAGAGCACCGCACCCCATGTAATGCCATGATTACGTCGGTACTTCAACCACGTGTAACCTCAAAGCTGCTTCTTCCAACACTGAATCTTCTTCTAAGGAAAATGCAGGTAAGTCTGTTACTTATTTCTTATCCCTCCCCCCACACCACACTACTAAGCCCCCACTGACTGCTCCATTGTATAATAAATAGCACTTATCTATGAAACCCCAATTTCCTATAGGGCCCTCTTCCCCACCATTCTATCCACCACAAGTCATTTCTTAGTGATTGCTGAAATTGTAAAGCAATATGTCATCCGATGCCACTAGAAAGTATGGTAGAAAAGGTGGAATACAGGATTGAGACAATTGATCAATCAATAAATGCTGCAATTTGTATTTAAAAAAAAAGTTTTCTAATAATTGGCATTCAGGTGTATATTTCTACAGATGTCAATGATCTACAGCAATGGTGATAAATATGTCAGTGAATAGTAAAGGGTTGGTTACTGAATAGATCATTAATAAATTACTGACATGCAGAGAGAAGTTTCAGTTTAATGCATTTTAGATCAGCACTATGCCCTACATCTCACATGCCCTACATCATTCTCTCGCTCAACATGAAATAATAGGTATATGAAGAGATAAATTTGGTTAGAGGGTAATCCTCACATGAAGACCTAAATTTACTGGTAACGTGGGGATGTTGCACATAGCAACCAATCAGATTTGAGTTCACATTCTCCATTATGAGTGGTTGCTATGGCCAGTATCCCTATTTTTCCAATCGCACAGTTTAGTAAATATAGGCCCAATGTCCTTTATTTGTATTATGATATTCTCAATGATGACTTTACAGATTGAGACAATGTATAGCAAAATTACCAATAACATATAAAGCTCATATAAACCAGAAGCAAATATTTGAAAATCATTATCAATATTTACCTTTTGTCAAAGGGAGATGCAAATCCTGGACCTACTCTATACGTAGTATTCAGTTTTCCTTTCCACTGGGTTGGTGCCTCCATCCCGGACATCTTACTGAAAGATAAAGACAAAATTAGATTAATAATAGAAAAGGAAATAAATCAAAATATTAACAAAACCCTCCCTAGTTTGACAACAGATTTTCTTTTATGCAATAATAAGCATTCAAAATCCTATAGCAAAATGTAGGACTTTGAACACATTACAAAAAGCTCTTATCCCTAAAGCCAAGAAATGTAGCAGTAGTTGGTCGTGGATGGTTCTGGCCACCAGCATGTTCTGCATCCATACAGTGTGCACGCTGAATCTGTAAAAGCAGGGTCATAGATGCTAAGTACAGTAGTTTTCCAATATACTAAGTACAGTAGTTTTCCAGTATACCAATGAATCCCAGATTACTGCAGCAGTGTTTATTCTTTATTCTGTGTCTAGTTTTGCAGACACGTCTTCTATTTTATTAATGTGTACATGGAGTGCTAGCACAGAATCTTCTGTGTCATCATTGTTCAAGGGTGCATCTGAGCAGGCCTGGAAGTCATCAGATTTCTTATTGATATGGGGCATAAGAATAATAGAGATTTCCTTAGCAGTGGCAGCTTCTACCGAGGCTCCAGGGCCCAGTGGTTAGAGGGGCCAGGAGGATCCTGCGAAAGGTCAGAGGGAGAGGGGGCACCAGCTGCACCCCAGAGGCGGTTAAAAAAATATGTACTGTATGTTATCTACAAATTCATTAGCACACATTTGGACAGGAGGGAATACATAACTAGTGAAAAAGTGACCTACAAATTACTGCACACAGGAGCGTTGGTGTCAGATCATGGGTAGTTAAAGCTAAAGAATGTAACTGGTGTCTCTGTAAAGTATGTATTGCCCCACATTAACATGTTTTTGCCCTGCGATTAATCCATGGATTAGAAACCATGCAACATGCCACAATTAAAAAAAATATTGTACACAGATACCTCAGATACTTGATAGCATCATTGTAGCCAATTGGTGTCACTGGAATATTTGGCAAATCTATGTCTTTCTCATCCATGAAAAAAGCTGAATCTACAAAAGAATGCAGCATAGTGTATACATAAATGAACCAGCTATTACCTTACTTCTATTAAAATATATCATAGTACATCAACTTTCAAGTCATTACATTTCTTATCTTTTATTTCTTTAACCATTTTCCCCCTTCCCACCTTTCTTAAAAACACCAGAATTTATCTAATCTAGAATAATATACAATTTTAGGGTTTCCGTCTGCCTTCCTACGAGGGGCCTAAATTTACTAAGCAGGGAGATTGCAGGGAAATTGAAAAGTGGGGATGTTGCCCAAAGCAACCCATCAGATTCAAGCTCACATTCTCCAGTATGTAAAATGAAACTGAGAGCTTGAATCTGATTTTCACTTCCAGCGGGTGGGAACTGATAAATAGGCCAATTTTCGCCTGGGGGAACGTCCCGTTATCAGTCTTACACACTAGAGTGATAATTCTGAATGAGGAGAGAAGTTCTGCTATGATTCGATCAGCCCATCTGATTGGACAGGATGCCTGTCAATTAGCCCAGGACTTCTCTCCTCATTCATCTCACCTCCAGCGGCTGAGGATGTCCCGCGTAGCAGCTCTGCTAGGTTTTTCACATTTTTGTCTGGTGTTCTGCAGTGCAGGGCGTCACAGAACACAGGCACTGCTGGATAATTCACAAAACACTCGGGAACAAGTCTGCTGCGTGTTGTGCTACCTGATCAAGGACGGGGTTTAGGAAATGGCTGTGACAGGGCAACCTGATCTGCTTTTACACGTAAGTGTTTAGAATATTATATAGCACTGGGCGTTATGAGAAGCATGGAAAACAACACATTCCCAGTATGGCAAGACACGACAACCCGATAACTATATATTGGGAGCAGGGTGTACATGATTCTAATATCATGCAGCATGCTAGTTATACAGCACATATGTGGAAAGCAGAAAGTAGTCCCAGACGTTTTAGTTGTTGGAGCATGGCTGGAAGTGGGGGTGTATACGGGGGTATGCCATATCGGCACTTCTACCACTGATGTAATTGAAAAACTACAAATCTCCATTGACTTCCATTATATTCAGTGTTTCCATACCCCCACTTCTAAATGTCCATAACGCCACTTCTAAATTTCCACTTGGATCACTATGTTGGAGTATAAAGTTTATAGTTATAGGACTGACTGAACAAGTATTATACACTTCTACCCTCTGGAGTAGTAATTGTAAATAATGAGAATATGAGAGCATTCATGATTATTGTACATTTATTTGCTTAAAACTGCAAAATGCGTCTGTTAATTGAGTTAACTAGTATTTCTTACTAGTAGATGGGTAGAATGGGGTCAAAGGATCTCCATTTGTTTGAAGTAGAGTTCCCCTTTGAGCCCCGGTGCCTGGTAGCCCCCAATCAACAGGGAACACTCTGTCAAGGTTACCAGATACATAGTCTGCTGGATCAGAATATAGAATCATTCCAGCACAGCCAAACATCTGGCCATGTTGTACCTGAAATCACCAATAATCAGAAATCAGATAACCACTTTATCATTCACTTAATTTGCGGTTTGATTTTGTCAATGTTACATTGCTGACCTTATCACCTCGGAATATTTTGCCATATCTGGCAATGGCCACAGTTCCAGTTAAATTCAATGATAAGTTCCTCTTCAGGTAATGGAAATCTTCAACAGTTCCATAATTAACATAAACAAGATCCCCCTGTAGATAGAAACAGTAAATAGTGAGAGATTGAGAATGATATCAGTTCCAGTATTATTATATGTAAATAACTGAGAATCCTTCATTATTTTTCAATGTCTATCTATATCAAATGCTTAGTTTGCTTCATCTAAATTAGATTCACTGATCGACTTCATCTAAATTAATAAATATGAGTGTGGAAATAATTTCGCTGGAAGGGTATTTGATTAGTGGAATAGCCTCCCATCTGAGTTGGTGGAGGCTAACACTATAGAACAGTTTTAATATGCTTAGGATAAATATAAGGATATTCTACATTTCAAACTAAAGGATAAATAAGGGGAGTATAGTTTTCTATAAGCAATTGTATAAATTGAATAGGTCACGTGGGTCTTATTTGCTGTCACTACTATGCCTCTATAATAATTAATTAATTTATTAATTGTGATAACTATGCCAACATCTTAAATACAAAAACAAATCTAACCAAAGTAGTTGTTGAAGTGGAAATTTAGAAGTGGTGGTATGGAAACCTAGACAATAATAGAAGTGAATGGAGATTTATCATTCTATAACTGAATCAGTAAAGAGCAGTGACAGTATGACATACCATCATGTACAACCCCACTTCAAGCCCTGATCCAATGTAAAGAGACGACCATATATCTGATCTCCTGTAATGTCTTAGTTAAGGTGGGCATCCACTGGCCGATTTTTACCCTAAACACACAACAATCGTGGGTTTAGGGTAAAAATTGACCCAAGGATGGCCCTGTTACAAAAAAAAGAAACGGCAATAAACCAGCGAGAAACGCTGTCATGCATTAATAGCGTCTTTCCATACAAGACGGAGACGACGGGCCATCCCAAGAAGGTGCCGGGCACAGCTCGGCGAAGACCCAGGAATGTAAGTATGTTTTATTTATTATTTTTTTTACAGGTATTCTCTTTTTTTTCCCGGTCACCATGAGAACAATATGTCGTGCTGATATGGCCAGCTGAAGTGCTAAAATGCTTTTAACCACTAATCATCAGACATGAGATCATGTTGTTATGATATTGGAGCTATAGCCATGATTTTTGTAGCACTGTGTTGTGGCCATTGAGAATTTACGGTAAGTTTTCCCTATTTGTCCAAGTCATTTTCCAGTGTTGGTCAGTGTGTCAGGTATGATCCCATTTCTTATGACCATGTAGTGTATTATACAATCCATTGCTGAATGAATTCTTGAGGAAACTGGAGATTCTCTTGAATCAGACATGAAATATCCAGGGATAAACGTAAACATATTATATGACATAATATAAGAAACAGTAAATCCTTACCACAATTACTCCAGAGGGTGAGTAAGCATTGAAGGGATTCACCACAGTAGGGTCATTCTGATCAGGACTCAGGATTGTTTCAACTTTTTCTGATTGCTCACTTTCAGTTCCATCAGCAGACACCAGAGAGACGTAATTAGGGTCACTTGCGTTGGGGTAAGAGAGTAGAACTGTATAGTTGTAAATCTTTGCTCCATGCAGATTGTTTTTCCATGAATTATATATATAATTGACAAGCACCTCTTCTTCCTGGGTGCTTCCTGCTATATGGGGTTTGCTGGAAAAAAATCTACAAAGAAAGACAATGGATATTTGGTATTATATTTTCAGTTTTATCTTAATATATCTACATTCTCACTCAGTGGTTGAAGTGGAAATTTAGAAATGGGGGTATGGACCTTTAGAAGTGGTGGTATGGAAACATAGGAAATAATGGAAGTCAATGGAGATTTTTAATTTTTCTGCTACATCAGTGGTAGAAGTTCCAGTATGTCATACCCCCGTATACACCCCCACTTCCAGCCCTGTTCTCACTAATCAACCAAAAAAGCGCTGAATAATTTATTGCATACATCAGCAAGTAGCAAGTATTGTTTAATTATGCCGTGTTCAGATTGCCTGCGGCTAAATAGCCGCAGGCAGTGCCGTCGCTGGAAGCTGCGGCTTCCAGCTAAAAATATGAAAGGAAACGCCGGCTTCACGCCGTTTTTAAAAGGCATTGTTCAGATTGCCTTGAAACGGCACCTTTTCCACTAGAGGCGTCGTTTTCACTGAAAACGACACCGTTTTAAGGCAATCTGAACGGGGTATTACACTGTCAGATTTAAAGCATTACTAGTGGTCAGCTTTATATAGAATAGGGGCATGCCAACAAGCCAAGCCAACATTGCCCCCCTCCCAGAGCAGCTCTTCATTAGAGTCTGCAGTTTGCTGCTCGGGATAGAAGAATTATGCAATGTTCAGAATACCAGCCCTGAAAAACATGCGTTATTAACCATCATATTTTTTAGGACTCAAACCCCTGTTCAGATTACCAATTTTACTGTGAAATTTCCAGGGTTGTTCTGAGATTCCCTGATCGACACCATTCAGATTATCTTCAATCTCCCAGCAATCTCGCTGCTTAGTAAATACAAGTGTATATGCAGTTATGTGTGTTTATTATATATTCTGTTTATTTCTTTCAATTGTAAAGTGCTACATAATCTGATATCGCTATATAAAAATCTATTAATAAATAAAAACATTTCCCCCGTTTTTTATATTGTCATTTTTTGTCATTCATAATTATATGGTGTACCTGTTTTTGTAGCGACACAGACTCTCCAATATGTTTTTTATTACTGTGTGTTAAATATTGTTGTTAAGAAATTATTTTATATCATTTTATCTTAAAANATTTTGTAATAAACTCAAAATAATATTTTTACAGCCAACATTCTACAACTACCTTTTAATTGTGCTTTAATGTGAATATAAAAGTAATTGTCAGTAATTAACATTTTAAATGAGCTTGTTGTAATATATCATTTTGGATTAATAGCTTTGCAATACAGTTTAAATGACATTTGCATATTTGGCTCAACATGTTTTTGCCAAGATGTAGCTTTTAACTTTTTCCAGACTCTGAATTCACTCTCATACCGATAAAAGCTTTTTACAATTTACTTAATACATTGCAAACTTATATTGTGATAATGTATAGAAAAAGGCCCGAAAGTAGACATACTCAGATCGTCATACTCTGTCGTCCCTCTCTACTCGACCCCGGACTGTGGTATGTTTAGTAAAGCATCCAGTTTCAACTGAACCACAACTGGCCACCCTCCTCCTAGACCTATTATAAATACAATACACATTTAATAAAAATATGGATTAGTAAGAACAAGGCCTCATTTAGAGTTTGATACATCTGTACTTTTTGGAGGCTTCCTGGGATTATGTCCATATTATATAATTCCTATTATATCCTTACTGCATTGAATGTACAAGTCTCTGACCCTGTCCACACCTGGTACTAAAGCAGGGTTGCTGATTTTTGGTTTCTCCCACCCATGGGGGTTGGGCAGAGGGTGTGAATTATGTAAATCAAGCACAAAGCCCGACCCCTGGACAGCAAATTAATATCTTTTTCTGTGGATGTCAGGGCTTGGTGCCATCAAACCCCACCTATCATAGTAACCATCACGGGGGAGGCAGGGATTTACATGAAAATCACTGAGGTCTGCCGACTCTCCTGGAGAACTGCCCTAAATTTGGGAGTGTCACAGACATTGCAAGAGAGTCGGTAGCCATCTACTAATGCTTTAATATGCCCCCAAAGCCCTGCCTCATGGACAGTAAAAGAATATTGTTTTCTGTGGATGGGCAGAGCTTGGCTTCATCAAGGCCCACCTCTCATAGTAACTATCAGGATGGAGGGTGACTTACATGCATTACATGATTATACCAGGTCCCGTACTAAACCTTGTACTATAGTACTATGGTACTTTAAAAAAGAAAAAAATGTATATGAATGCATGCATGCTTTTCTGAATGTGTGATCACTAAAAACAGTGGTGGTGCAATACCAGTTCATAGTGTTTGAAAGGTTTGTGTTGTCTCAAAATAATGATAATATCACTTGTTCTGAACAGATTAGGGCTGGAACTTATTTTGTGCCAATTCTACATAATAAGCCTTTGTCTATATAAGCTAACTTGTCTTCAACTGTTTTCATTNGATATCTGCTGTAGCTGTAGCTGTATCTTGGAGATTCACCTATGTTTCACATACTGGCCCATGCATCCCGATCACTCACTCTCTCTTCCACGTGCCCTTTATCTTTAGTATCTCAAGTTGTAAAATAATAACTTGAGTCTCATTTGCATTCAGGGAGTAAAAAATATTTCCAGTTCATATTTTGAACTAAATTTGTTAATGAATTAGATCACGTAAATTGACTTAAATCATTTAAATGAACTACAATTCCCGTCACTACAATTATCTACAAATGTAAATCTTAACATTGTAATATAAATGAAACATATAGAAAAACAAATACACAAGACCCTGGTACAAGTGTAACATGACATATATCATTTTACATATTGCTTTACATTGTAATGCACGATCACGTTGCAGTAAATAAAGCTTCTTTAAATACTACATTTGTGTGATGTTAGGCTTACTGCAAGTTTTTTCGGATCTCCTCAGCATGGATCTCTTGAGATAGTTGATGGCTGTATTTGGGGTCACCGTCTTTGCTCATTCTCTCTATCCATGCAGGTGGTGCTGGAGTTATTGCAAAACGTCCAATTAAAATCCCAATCACAAGGGAAGTCACTCCAAATGTGACTATTCCCAGGATTTTCATACGGTGCATTATGAATTATGCTAAGTGACCTGAAAAACCACAGATTGATTAGATAAAATATGGTATTGGTAGTTGTGAAGTTGAAAAGACTACTCAATATAATATAAAGAGTTAATACAATACAATTAAGAGTCCTCCTTCCAACAAGCAGCATGATCACTTTTGTCACCCCCTTTTATATACAGAAATTCTTAATGGCTAACAATCTGAATTTAAAATGCAACTCTCTACTTTATACAGAGGATTGCTGGGATTGTTACTGCATATTGTTACCCAGTGCAATACTGTCTTGATCTTTGATATAATGCATCTATAATCATCCGTAATTTTTAACAAAAGATATTGAAATACTCACTTGCAAATAGCAAATATCACTAAATGTATCTTCCATCCACAACTAAATGTCCTCAGGTATTATAAGGTATTCCAGTGGGATCAAGCTTCACCTACTGTAAACTGGATTTAATCCCAGTCTCCCCTTCTTGGGTTTTACGCAGTTGATCTCCTAGTATATGATTAAATGTTGCCCTTTCCTGGGTGTTGTGTCTTCAGCAGTTAATATCCAAAGTTCAAGAAAGGTCTTAGATTACTGTGCTGATAATTAACACAAATTGTAAACTTACAGATCCAGGTAGTAGGAGTAATGACAGAGGAGGAAATGAGAAAGTGCCAAATATTACATTTACTATTGTGAAATATCAGGAGGTGTTCATGTTTATATCAGAAAATACCACGCCCTTTTTATTTAAGCCTTAATTTCAACATGACGGCTGCATTTCTCAAGTTTCAAATGGAATATATAAAGGGAAAAATGTATGTATGTCGAAGCCTGGGCTAACATTGTATGATATTCCCACATAACACACAGTGTTACTGTTACACTGTTATTAGACTTGTGCTGGAAACATCATCAATCAAATAATGTTTGCAGCTAATCAAATTTAACTCCCCTGCAATTCCTAGTAACATAGGGCCAGATTCAGCTTTTCACTCTCATGACTTACACTCATGAGTTACACTCTCATGGGTAAAACCATGTTGAATTGAAGGGGAGGTAAAATTAATGTCAGTGTGTGCATGCAGGGAGAATACTTTATGTTGCATGCTGCACACAGATACTGACCAGTGTTACTGTTACACTGTTATTAGACTACGACTAGGAAACATCAGCTGCCACTTGTTATGCTGATTGCAACTAATTAAATTTACCTCCCCTGCAATTCAACATG
>JABWIB010007300.1:24633-37209 GCA_016617825.1 Platyplectrum ornatum
TTAGAATAATTAATTTTAAAATTAGAGAGGGCGCTAAACGTCTCGAATTCCGACATTAGATTGGGCAAGGATAATAGGGGACTCGTCACGAAAGCCAGGAGGTCATCGGCGTACAGAGCCAGCTTGTGTTCAGTTTCCCCTGCCCACACCCCATGGATGTTGGGATTTTTCCGAATGGAGCGAGCCAAAGCCTCCATGCACAGCACAAAGATCAGGGGGGAGAGGGGGCAGCCCTGTCTGGTCCCGTTTCCAATCTGAAAGGATTGGGATAGGGAGCCGTTGACCCGGATACGGGCCGACGGGTNGTCGTATAAGGCCATGATCCACTGCGAGCAGACCGGTCCGGACAATCTTTTTTATTGCCATCTACAAAGTGCCAGTGATAATTCATTTAGGGTGGTACTCACCATGTTCCAGAGCCATCTTTTTGGAATTTCAGAAAGAGCTCATCATATTTAGACTCTTAGGACTAAATTTACTAAGCAATATGATTGCAGATACATTTTGAAATGGGGATGTTGCCCATAGCAACCAATAAGATTCAAGCTCACAATCTCCAGTATGTAAAATAAAACTGAGAGCTTGCATGTCATCCCTACATTTGCATCTGATTGCAATCTCTCTGTTTACTAAATTTAGGTCTTATTATTTGTACCCTGCATTTTTCTCGCAGGTCAAAAAAAGACACCTTTTCCACTGCAAGATGAACCTGTTTTTTTTCCCAGGGTTAACACCATATCCACTGAATGGAGTAGAGTATTGTTACCTACTATTTTTTATAGGGAGACCCCTTTTCCACTGCAACCACCTGAGTAAAAACCCTGAATTAGTCCCAGGTGAAAACCTGGGTCACTCTACCAGCGTTTAATTTCTTGGGACCCTTTCCACCAAATCTTTATGGTCTATGTCAGGGGTAGGCAACCTTTATTACTCAAAGAGCCATTTGGACCTGTTTTCACTAGAAAAAAAAAACTTGGGAGCCACAAAACATTTTCGACATCTAAACGAAGATAACACTGCATATATTGTTTTTACCTTTATGCTATNTGTGAAATCAATAAANTGCTAAAGAGAAANCCAAGTTTTATTTTTACATGCAAGAAAAACATTTTTTTTTTTTTTAAAAAAAAGCTTGGTTGAAGATAACTTTCAAAAAATGGCTATTTTGTCGTCCTCCTATATATACATATACACATACATACATACAGAGATACACACACACATATATAGAGATACATACATACATAGACACACACACATACATACATACGTACATACATAGAGATACACACACATACATAGACACACACACAGAGACAGACATACCTGGAGAAACACGCGGATGCACTATACTCCCTCTCTCTGAAGTCCTTCCTTACTCCTCCCCCCCAAGGGAGGGAGGGAGTGAGGGACTTCAGATGCCGGGTCTCCTGTGAAACTGTGCGCTGCTGCTTCTGGTGCACCGCTGCCGTGGTCTCCCAGCCTGCCACACTTCTTAATCTATTTTGCCGGCTCCCCCATAATCACACAGTGTACTTAGTACACAGTGAGACACGGGGGAGCCGCATGAGAGTGGCGAAAGAGCCGCATGCGGCTCCGGAGCCGCGGGTTGCCGACCCCCGGTCTATGTGCATAAACCCAAAATTTTTTGTCAGTGGAAAAGGGGTATTAGTTAGAACAAGTTAGAGCAATTTATTTTGGGAAATTTTGTATTGTATTTTTAAAGTATATAAAACATATGCTTGTTTTCATTATTGTATTTAGTATTGAGTAACCTTTTCCATTTTATGAATAATCAGTGAATGAAAGAACATAGCTGCAGAAGAACAACAGTAATCAAACGTACCTGTATGTCTGCAAATTTATCCAAACTCTGGTGACATAAATCTAATATTGCATGCTGATTTAAGGATTCAAGGTCCATCTTAAGGGGATTCATTCATCTTTATAATTCACAGCACCAATTCTTAAAATATGTTTAATTTTAAAGAACCTGTTATACCATGTTTTATGTACGAATTATTTCGGACTTATTATTTTATTTATTTCAGCGCCGTGAGAGAGATAAATCAAAGACCAAACAAATGTCAAGGGTTGCCCAAGCATCCAGGAGCCGCTCCCTGTAACAGTCAGGAATCAGTGTTGCCAACTCTGAAAGAAAAACAAGCAACTGATGAGTTGCTCGAAATCCCAAAAAAGCCCAATCATATCCAAAAAAAACCTAAAAAAAAACCCATAATTTGGATGCTTATGTGTAGACACACATATATACACACAAAAATAAGCTGGGGGATTTTAGGACAGTACTAATCCTTAAAATGTACATTTACTGTAAATATACAATTTTAGTTAAGTTTTTAATTTTTTCCCATCACACACACACACTCACACTATTCACACTACTTACATCTGTTGTTATATTAAATAAACCCTACATTTCTAGCACTTCACTCACTAACCCTCCTCTCCTTATTAACTCCTTGTTAACTACTAGTTTACATTTCACTAAAGTGTATGTAACCCCCTCCCTCCAGTTCACACTCACTTCCCTCCAGTTAACACTCACCTCTTTAATTTCTGTGCATTCACTTTGCATTTCTGACAATGCACACACAAAATGCTGTGATAGTAAATGCTGCATACCATTATCTAATATTTTGGTAAACAGGGAAATGCACAAAGGGAACCACTGATTGGTTAGTAAGTGCTACATACCTTTGTATCCAGGGAAAATACAATATACATAGAGTGATGTTAGTTAACATGTGACAGAGAATACATAATATATACATCAATATAAATAAACATGGCAAAAAGGCCAAGATGATTCCACCCCTCACATACCATTTAGTATAAACATCTATTTACATAAACTATTCTACTGATACTACAGTAGTTTTTAACAGAATCTTACCTAAGCTGTATTGCAATGGTCCATCCTATGTGGAAGTCTTCTGCATTCGTGACCTAAGGCAATGCAACCTGTACACAGTGCTTGGACACTACGGTCCAGATGCTTTAAAAGTGTGCCATGGCGGCACAAACAGTGGAGCTTTGTGGCTGCACTGTTTACAGACAAGGGTGTATGGAGCAGTGCCTCTGTCATTCCCGTTGACACTGACACCCAGTGTGGTCCACATCCCCTAGTAATGCCACTGGACAATAAAAAATGGAGATAAAGTAATGAATAAAATTCATTATGAATAAAACATTTTAATTGAAAAATCAATAAAATTAAGAATAATGTTTTTATTAATGTGAGTATAATTTTTAGGGCTGCTTTTCTGTTATTTTTACCAAACCACTTACAATTTGTTTCTAAATACACACAATTACAATCCTGTAAATACATCTAAAAAACATTATCAGAATATGAAAATATTCCACACAAAACACATCATAAACTTTACTATGGTTGCCTGCATTTTACAGAATCCTTTCTATTAAAAAGGCTGCCTCGCAAACACACCTTTAACCCCTTATATACAGCGCAGAGCGAGGGTCCTTAAGGGCAGCCATTGTATATATACACGACGGCTGTTTAAACTGTCACCTTGCGATGCCGCCAGTGTTTAGTGCATTTGCTGTTAATGGATTGGCATGAGATTCAAAAAATCCTATCCACACGCGGTGATTTTTTTTTTATTCAGGTAGTATATACAGTTTAAATCTGTGCAAAAACAAAGTCAAATGGTCCTCCACTCTGAGCCCTACCTTGTGACCAAATAGAATTTTACAACCATATATGGGGTATTATACTCAGGAGAAATTGTATAACACATTATTGGCTGCTTTTTCTACAATTACCCTATGTGGCAATGTAAAATTTTGGGGTAAATCCACAAACTAGTGGAAAAAATGACTACAAAACACCAATGGGGTCAACATTCTCACTACATCCATGGATGAGTTCCTTTAGGGGTGTAGTTTGCAAAATAGTATTACTTTTTGAGGGTTTATACCGTGTTGATAGAACAGGGGATGTCAAATGCAACATGGCGCTCCAAAAGCACAAAATTTCACTGAAAAGCATTTGGCTACTCTTCTTTTGTGAATCCTACCATGTGCATTAAAACGTTTTACAACTATATAAGGAGTGCTGTCATATTCAGGAGACAATATGTAACAAACTATGAGATGTTTTCCTACTATCACCCTATGTGGAAATGTAAAAGTTTGGGGTGAATCCACAAATTAATGGAATAAAAGTAATTTTTCATTTTCACATTCCAATGTTAACCAATTTCACAAAACAGCAGTGGGATCACCCATAGATGAGTTCCTTGAGGGGTGTAGTTTACAAAATGGTATATTTGTGGGGGGTTTTTACTGTAATGATACAAACGGGGCTCAGCAGATGTAACATGGTCACGAAAATTATTCCAGCAAATTCTGCACTAAAAAAGCCAAAAGTTGTTCCTTCCCTATCTGTACCCAAATAGCACACATTGGTTTTCACACATAGAAAAGTGTATACTATTTGACTTTTGACTATATATTTTTACTATATATATGACATTTTTCTAGATGATATTACACTGTGCATGATCAAAAATAAAGAGTATGCCTTCAAGGACGATTCAGATCGAAGAACAATTCAAACATTCTGGGAAGTGTACTGGGAGATGGAAGGGGTGTAGGGATGCTATCATTGTACAATAAAGGTATACCCAATCCAGTGCAATTTCACCATTCAGGATTGGTGACATTCCACAACCTGTTTTATACCCTTCCAACCGATGTGACACTTTGAACACAGTTCAATGGATCACAAATTGCTGCAAAATTATTGTGCATGTGTTAAAATATTTCTAGATTCAGGGCCATATCCAGTGCGGGTATGCAGGGATATGTTTCTTTACTTTAAATGTATTCTCTCCTCCTTCAGTTCCACCCTCACCCTCAAACAATACTTTTTTAAAACTCTCATTCGTTTCCAATCTTACAACCCCTGGCGCCTCTTTGCTAGTAGTCTCCTTTCCCCCTCCTCTCCCTCTTTATCACAGTCACTGAATTTGCCATCTTATTCACATCCAAAATTAACTCAATCAAAAACACTTGATCCCATCCTCACCTATCTCCTCTGATCTCCCCCTCTCACCTTGCATACTTCTTTAACCTTTCCGTCTCCACATGCATCTTCCCCTCCCACTTTAAGCATGCTCCCATGTTCTCCATTTTCAAAAAACCATACCATCCCACCCTCCCATCTAACTACTGATCTATCTTCATTCTCCATTTTGCCTCTGTAAGGTTAGACAAAGTAGTAGTGTATTGATTCCTATATTAATCAACAAGCATATATTAATAAGAATATGTTTTTTTTCAAGAAACTAAAAAGAAAAAGTAATTAACTTTTTGGTTTTATATATATATATATATATATATATATATATATATATATATATATATATATATATATATACAACATTCATACTTGCAACATTCCAGATACTAAGGTTATGAGAATGTCTCTTGTTTTGTATTTATTATGGAGATACTTTTTATCACTTTAATGAGGGACATACTAGTTTCTAGTTAATATGTAGGCACTGCCATCTATAGACAAAAAAGAGTATTCACAGGTAATTTAAAGTTCAGCACCTTAGAATAGCTGTGTATATACACAAAGATTCTTAAAATTGTGTGAAAGCAGTTCAGCAATATATTATGATATTGTTTAGTATGCTATAATGTTTCATAATATCCTGATATATAAATATATAGACAGGATTATTAGACAATTAGGTAAACAATTAATATATTTTCATGTATTCTTTTGTAAATATGCATTGCTTTAAAAGTTTAAATTACATTTTTAAACAAAGTGACTTTTTATTTCTGCTTTTGTTGAAATATGGCACGAGACACTTGGATGACACGTGAATTGTCCTTGTATTACATATATGGGCATATATATAAGAACCATGTGTGAAAGGATAAGCAATATGTCACCGGCCATGAGATTGCTACTATAAAATTAGAATAATAATTACACTGGAGAGTGCACTATTTCGTCTAATCTCTATATTAGCAAAAGGATTGCAAATGAAACGTAACATTTAATTACTTAGTACATCTAATAAAGTGCATTTTAATTTGATTTGTTTATACATAAAATCATAATTCCCACATGATAGATGGGTTTGCCCTAAAATCTTTCCCTGGCACTATTTATAGGATAAAGTGTCTAGTCAAGTCCCTGCCTCAACATAACACAGGGTTGCCGCCCTAATAAGAGCGACCCCATCTGGTTACCCCTCACCCTGCTCTGGCCTGTCTCACTCTTCCTATTATAATATGTCCAGGAGTACCATCAAAAGATATATATGAGCAAATGATATAAATAAAGATACTAAGAATCATCAAAAGATAAATACAGGCAAATGATATGAATATAGATACTATGAATCCAAATACTGCAATGAATTAAAACACCATTAGTTTCTGCCCTACTTGCTCATCAGGGGACAAACACAGTCATCAGAGAAAATAATTGTATTCACAGAAGTTCATATCCATAAATCAAGTCAAAACGTAAAGAAAGAAAATTAATAATACTTACCAAACTGTGGCTTGTCCGGGTGTCTCTATCATGTGGCCACATATGGGCATATAATCCTGTTTTTAAAAAGATACGGCCTTCGTCCTAAACTGCCCTCACAAAGGTCATCACTGACCTTCTTATCGTTAAATCTTAAGTTCACATCTGCCTTCTCATTCTTCTTGACCTTTCCATTCCATTTGCTGTTATGCTAATGTAATCCTAAGTGTTACAGTTTAAAGGTATACTTCTCTTTACCGTTCTTCCACTGTACGATCTCCCCAATAACCACTATGACTCCAGACCAATAGAGGAAAGCAAACAATAGTGTAGTAGGTCCCAACAAAGGGTTACATTTCAAATCAAATACACACACATGTATGCTCACCTGTACACTTATGACTCACCTCCTATCTCTATGATCACTCCTTCTCTGTTTTGACCCCAAGTTCTTCCACCACCACTACTTCTCTTCCTGTTAGTGACACCCAGGGCTTTGTCCTTACCCCCCCCATCTCTCTTCTCCTCTCCTCTACACACTCTGCACCCTCATAAATTCTTACACCTTTCAATAGCACTAATAGCATCTATGCAGATGATTCACAAATCTACCTCTCCTCTCCTGACCTCTTGCTCTCTCCACCTGGATGTCCCAGCATTTCTTGAAGCTTGAAATTTTGACGCCCTCCTTCTGATGGTAGCATTTAAAAAACTTTAGTCAAGTCAAACAGGTGAGCAAGCTTATCCGAATGTCTATCCATGTCCACAACTGGAGCACATAAAAGGCAATTGGAAGTTGATAATTCCACTGTGATCCCTAGAATGCCCGCCACGAGAACGCTGACCTTGGTCCAGAAAGAGGCAATGTGAGGACAGGACCACCAAACATGCCAAAAGGTTCCAACACAGCCACATTGTCACCAGCCCGGGGAACATACGGTGCAGCTTATCTGGGGTTAGATACCATCTTGTGTAGACCTTGTAGGACGTTTCACGTATAGCCACACTGATAGAGCATTTAGCAACCTGTGTAGTTGCAGTGTTTGTTTGTCTTGTTGTGTGTTTGTTTAAGTGTGTGTGTTTGGGCCTGTGTGACTGGGTGATTGTTTGGGTGACTGTGTGACTGGGTGACTGTTTGTGTGACTGGGTGTGGTGTGTTGTCTGTGTCTGTTTTTTATTTATACCCTGTTTTTTTGCAAATTTCTTAAAAATAAAAATATGCGTATACGTCTCATGCAGTACGGTTCACTGCATCAAGATTCCATTGCTGTGGAAGGACGTATGTATTAATGTTGTAAAATTTCATAATAGTATGGGTTATGTACTATGTGTGAAGTAGCAACTATACCACATCTAGCACATAGTTACCACATGTGGCTGCTTCCAAAACACATGTTGCACAAAGCCAAGATTTTGACAGCTCAAAGGTACGTTCAATCACACATCAAGTAGACCTGTGCGCCTCATTATATTGGTGTTGTGCAGGAGTATCAGGCAAGTATCATGCAACAGCGGTGTCATTATTCAGAAGTAACACCTATATCCTGAGTCACCTGAGGGGAAAAAATTTAAGCTATTAGCAATACATATCAAATATTATATATGAATGCAATGTTACATATTGCCTACCTAACAGCCAGCCCTCAGGCATTTCACCAGCTTTAAACTGATGATTGAGGTTTGACTAGTCCAGGATATAGGCATCATGACAAGAGTCTGGATAGCTGGCATATACACTCATAATCCTTTTCTTAGCATCATAGGCCATCTGTACATTGAGGGAGTGATAATGATGTCTATTGCAATAGATAGTCTCAGCGCAATATGATTGCTATCTATGGCTCCCAGTACAGATAGAAAACCTGAGAGCTCATAGAATGCCAGTTTCACCTCTTGTCACTCTGCATCCTGGCTTGGAAAACAGACATGTTTGCGCATGCCAAGCACCTTCCCAGACACTGACTGAGAGGAGTCAGTGGCCAGAAAGTAAATGGCACACATTCATTTTTGGAGTCCAGACATTGCAGTACCAGACTCTAAATACCCTCTCACCTGCTCATAAAGGCTCAGGAGGGTTTGACAATTTAAGTGAAACATTTTGACAACCTCCTGATCAGACAGGGAGGCCAGGTCCAGCCGCACATGGAATGCGCGCATTTTCCTGAGAATCATACGCTGGGTCTGGATCTGGGGCTGGTGATGATCACTTTCTCCTGTCTTTCAGCCACTTGTGACTGAGGACTTGCACCCTCCAAAAAGCCTCAGAACACAAAATCCTCAATAGTCTCCTCACAATCCAGTAAATATACTGCATCACCCACAGGTACACCCATGAATGGCCATTTATATATGGTTCCTAATTAGGCTTTGATGGATGGGTGGTGAGATAGTTCAATTTGCCTACTAAAAGTGCCTCTGTTTGGGTGAGTTTTCAGAAACTCTCATATGAGTTTTGGGCGAGAATTGATTGCGACCTATGATAAATACGATCAACTGTATGTGAGTAATAGTAAAACTCACCCAGATGAGTTTCCCCCTACATGTTACGTATATTAAGGACATTTCAACAATTATTATAAATATTGAATATTTATTTTATATGTATTGCAATAAGTTTATACTGTGATTGTAACTAAAATCTTAGGGTGTAATATCCCCTGTTTTTGTCACAGTGTATACCAGTGCTGTTGTTGAATTTTAATGATTTTTAAATAAAGAAATAAAAGCCAAAATGTTTCTATACAGAGAATATGTTTATTGGAGCAACATCTAATAGAGGAATGAAAAAATGAATTATATGCTTGTATTACAGATTAGGCAATAGGTGAGTGCCCATCTTTGCACGTTTCTTTCAACTGCGTCAAGACGCTGGGTTGATTCCTTTATATACCATCACATCCCTCATTATTAATTATTTTAAATAAATTGCTACAGTGCTTTAACTAGTAGTTCTTTAGAATCGGCATCTGTTTAATACATTGATAAAAACATCACTTTAATGTATAAAATCTCATATACTCATCTACCCTTCTTGGACCTGATACAAAGTATCACATCCACCTGGAAATTGCATGTGCAGATTGGCTTAATAAGCAGACAGATGAGCAAACAAGTGCCCACCTGTCTGCTTTCACATCCAGGCTTATTTAAATGTGTGAATTAATACATATTCTTCTTCAGATAAATTGGTTGCTCATATCCCTTACCCTTAGGTAAACTGCAAATTAGATATCAATCCCTATCACTTTTTGGCAGACTAAGGTGGTCTGGGGTTGTCCTCTGCATAAACTCATTGCATCTCCCTGCTCCAGGTCTCTGGCCCCGATTCATCAACAGGCCAGAAAGTTGGTCACTCTCCCGCAGAATCCTAGGAGATGATGGGTTGGAGACGGACAACACTGGATGAAGTCACTGGAGCATCTATTTGGTGAGGGTAGTCTCCAATCATTTGGTCAGTTGTAGGACATAACATTCCTCACCAGCTATTATACCATTATCTACAACTGCAGAATGCACTGAAAAAGCTGTTCCTATTAGTTCCAATATCTTAAATAATCGAACATTCATATTTAAAATGAATAGAAAATGTTAAATATCTACAGTATGTTGCGTATTTGGAATAGAAGTTTCTACTAAATCCCTGCTATTGTTATGAAGAAGGGATTACCATGAATATTCTAATAAATTAGAAACACACAATTTTCAGACTTTGTTTACGTGAGTTTTGGTTTTATGGTGAGTTTAGTATTTAGTATTGGTCATGTTTGTGAAATCTCTTTTGGCAAAAACTTGCCCAAAACATGCTCACACAAACTCTACAGGACGAGTTTTCACATTACTAACATACGGTTGATAGTATTCAGTAACGGTCGTGAATGATTTTCGTCCAAAACACGCATATGAGTTTTCTAAAATTCGCCCATTCAAACAGACTAAAAACTTGCCCAAACAGAGGCACTTTTAGTAAGCAAATTGACCCAACTCACCACCCATCCATGAAAGCCTATTTAAGAACCATATATAAATGGCCATTCTAGGGTGTGCCTGTGGGGATGCAGCATATTTACTATTATAGTGATAGACTATGGCAGGATTTTTGGCCCTTAGTTTGTTTGATGTAGAATGTCCTCCTGCCCAAGTGGCCAAGGGACTAGAACAAGGCGACCATCACCAGCTCCAGGTCCAGCCCCAGCATAGGATTCCTAGGATTGTGGGTGCGTTACCTGTGCAGCTGGACCTGGCCTCCCTGTCAGATCATGAGTTTGTGAAAATGTTAAGGATAAACCGCCACACACTCCTGAGCCTTTATGAGCAGGTGAGAAGGTATTTGGAGCCTGATACCACCCGGAGTCATGCAGTGTCTTAGTTGCACAAATTAATGGGGGCCATTCACTTTCTGGCCACTGGCTCCTTTCAGTCAGTGTCTGGGAAGGTATTTGGTGTTTACCAGACACTTATCTCAAATGTTAAGTGCTCTGTGTAAAATCATGCGCAAACATCTCTGTTTTCCCAGCCAGGACAAAGAGTGGTGAGAGCTGAAACAGGCATTCTATGAGATCTCAAGTTTTTCATCTGTACTGGGAGCCATAGATTGCACTCATATTGTGCTGAGACCTAAATGAAGGTTATTTGTCAATTGCAATATACACCATTATCACTCCCTCAGTGTACAGGTGGTGTGTGATGCTAAGCAGAGGATTCTGCCAGCTTTTACCCAGCGTTTTTGTGGGGGTACTTTCTGAAGACATGGCTATTTGTGTCATTTGTTGTTGATGGTGAAAGTGAGTTAGGTCACGTTGCCGTCAAAGTTCAGAGGTAATTTTGTCCAAGGCACCTGTTGGGTATGTGCGTTTTGTACTAGCTGTTAGCCAATTTGGCCAAATGGCCACAGTTAGGCGTTTCATACCATGGTACATGTTCCAATTATGGCAGCGTTAATGGCGCATGAACTACGTTGTAATAGATCCATTTTGATGTTAAGAAAAAAACAGAACTCATGGTAAAACTGTTTTCCAAAACAACAAACAAAGGAAGGACAAAAGGTAGAGTGGATCTATGGTAAGTAATACTTTTTATCACATGTTAAATGCTGTTATAACAGTGTGTACTGTGTATCGTCCACACCTTACCGGCGTCTGCCAAATCAGGTACTTGAAAATCTTTGGAGGATGAGACAAACTCCTCATTCATCAGTGGTGGCCCGGTGGTTAGGTTTTCAAACACGCACATCTGAAGAGGAACCTTGATTTGGATTGAAAATGTAAGTGTATTATTTTATGTATTTTGTGACCTTATATTAACACATATTGCTACTCAAGATAGAGAATGTAGCGTTTTTCTTTTACATTAAATAAGTTAAAACGCCAAATGTGTTAATTTTTAAAAATGATGAAGAGGTGGGGTCTGTGGACCCAGGAGCAGAGGCAACTGCCGTAAGAGGGTCTCTGGGATGAAGCAGGNTCAGGAGATGTATCACGAGCAGTACAGGGACTGCGCATGTGCGAGATTTAAAACATGCCAGTATGATAATGGAAGCTTGTCGGGGTGAAATTATAAACATGTCATGGTAAGAAATAAAATTTTAAACTGGCCATCAAACTCATTGTAAAACTCACCATATAACTTGCCAACACTCAGATGTGAAAAAAACTCGCCACTAAAACACGACTAAAAATGAATATTTCAACTCACCACTAAAACACAACAATAAAAACCAACGAGTGTCGGCGTGAAATCTTCACAGCAAATCTCGATCTTTAGTCAATTTTCCCCAATGTTTTTCCTTGTTAAGGAAAACATACAAAGAGATTGCAAAGATTTTTCACAAAGATATCTTTCCTTTTTATAATACTTCAACTCTTACATTACCTAAAACAAAGTTGTTTGCTTGAAAATAAATTTTTTTTTGAACTGACAATGAATATTTTTCTAGCTCTCAGCTTACATTATCCAAAACTAAGCTCTCTCTTTTGTCCATTTTGGGTGAGGAAGTGCTTTCTGTTTTCGCCATTGTAGGCATTGGTTAACATCGT
>JABWIB010007301.1:9562-21703 GCA_016617825.1 Platyplectrum ornatum
TAAATACAGAAACATTATTTAAGATTTTTCACAAATTCACACAAAAACCTAAAAGTGTAATTTCCAGTCTAGTACAGGATAAATATATTTGTTACTGTTTCTTTGTTAGTGTTAGCTGTAGGTACAGAATAAAAATAGAGAACGGTTTTATACTGTCTTGTTGTAGTGCCTTTTGTTTGTATATTTACAGACTTGTAAGGATAAAAATATAAGGAGGAGTGAGGGCTGCTTAAGCATGAGGGAGGTTAAGCTGCCTGGTTTTGGCCCGCACAGGTGGGCACAGCCTAACCTCTCTGATGTGAGGGGGAGTGATGGCAGATGGGGTGGAGCCCCTTCTCNGTACTCCCTTCCCCTTCCTTAAAAAGATGCCAAATCCAGGGGTAGTTCTTACTCCATTTTCCTTGCAGTAGTAGTACAGCCAAAAATCAACTTACCTCCCTGTGTGTATTTATTAGACAGAAGCATAGGACTAAAATAGGTTAATTGGTTTAGAAAGTAAGCTTTCAGTTGTAGGGTTGGAACAGCCTCTGGGTTAGGTCTGAGTGGGCAGGCCCAGTTAACAGTTCTGTTTTTGGTTGTGTTTGTTGGTCTGATTTAGTATTTCTTTCTAAATCTCTAATCTTTTATCATTCTTCCCTTGTCTGTTCATATACTGTATTAAGTCGTCCAAATTTAGTTAAGTAAATAAAATGAATTCAAGATTTATCAACCCAAAATTCTCAATAAAAAGAATAAAGTTAATTTAAATAAATTTTCCCCAAAATTGTGTCGTGTTATTTATTTGAGTAGTGTTCACTTAATGTGTGGGTTTTGNCCAGGTGCGGACCCATGGTCAGCTTAATAACAAATGCTGTATGTAATGATCAGTTCCTATGTTTTTTTTTTTTTTTTTAGGAGCTCTACTTCAGCTTGAGCGTTCCATTGATGCAATTAACCTTCCTCCCAATGGGAATGGAATCACCAAAGAAGGGAGGTAGGCTTGTATACTAGATATATATACTTTTGTTTTTTAGTTAATAATGTGGGCAGAAATCCTGGATCATAGTCCCTTAGTCATTCAGAAGCTAAAATTCAAATATTTAGTAAAGTTATCAAAATGACAGAGAGTGTTGTCGNCCAAATTTTTCATATCTTAAGGCGCACAATTTGCTCCTTGTTAGCTGTTACCATTTCAAGCACTCTGTCATAAGCAGGGTGATGTGCTGAACTCAGTCAATGCTAGGATTATTCATTGGCGAACCTGGAAACTGCTGACTTTCACTCGAACCCTAAATTCATGAAGATTACAATGAACATGTCTGAGTCTTCCCTGTTCAAACATAAATATATATTTTTCATTATGATTAGTTTGCTTTCCCTCCTGTTGTCAGAGAATTTTGGGAATCCTGACAAACAAGAATTTCCAAACTTCCGTTGACTGAATGTCATAGTTTAATAACAGGAAGACTTCCTGAGGAATGGGTGATTTCCCTGAAGTGTTTGGCAGTTTCCCTGGTGCTGATTCAGTTCCAGAAGTTATTGTGTTCTGATGATAACATTTTGCATTTGAGTCCTATTTCCCTGAATTGAGGTCTGTGGAGGTGATCAAAGACTTGTTGTATAAAATGTCAATAATATATAAATAAAAAATACTTCTCTTGATCATGAACTGCATTACCACCTACATTTACAAATTCTAAAAAGAAGCACAAATTTTCACCAGGATTGACAACTTTGGCGAAAAGCCTCGGTTTTCTCNATTAATCAGTTGAAATCTTTGGCACTTTGGCTAGGCCATACTCATTGGCCACCATGGTATGCTAAATTCCAGGTACTCTGGGCTGCGACCTCCATTACCTATGTGGGCCTTTGCCTATGTGGGCTTGCGCATCCCTGACACAATGTCTCAATCTTCCACTGTCTCAGCAAAATGATCGTGGTCTCCAAATTATTGTATCCTTTACAGATGTTCCCTATCATGTTGGGGTTGATGATGAACACATACTTAATTGTGCATTTTGTACGTTCCTCTGGCGTGCTAAACGTCCCACAATATCCCACACATCCGTCTCCTCCCTATTCATCAGGCATTGCATTATGCCTGCACTGTGGTTGCTCAGTTGTCGCAAGATGATTGGGGGAATAAGTTGGACTGTTCCCTGTCACACCAACACAGTGAACTTAAGGGTNATTTCTCATGCAGTTGTCCCTGGTGAGGTTTTTACTCTGACAGTCTTCCCCACGTTTATGCTGGATGCTCTCCATTTCACTCTAACCTTCTCCTTCATGAAACTGATGCTTCTAAATATGGGGGAACCAGGGCCTCCTTTCTGCACTGTTTGTGGGGATGTCCATCTATCCGCTGCTTTCCCCCACCCATTTGCTAGATGTTTTACCTTTTTTTGATTCTAAATGGGTTGTGCTCTGGGTCATGAAGAAGACTTAATAAAACACATTGGCTAGGTGTCCTAAACAAATGGCAGTCATAGTTTCAGTAGTGCCCTGAAAATGCATTTTTTTTTTCACAAAGGATTCTGCCCAGACGTGATCAAATACAAGTTAATCATTAATGCATTTGATGGACTGTAATCCATCATGTTNGCTTTCTTAATCTAGGTGGTTTATACATTGGGTAATTGCCAGAGCTGACACACACAGTCTGCAAAGTATATTACAATGCAAATATAGCAATGCAAACTAAGGAGGAAGAAAAGTGTCATAAAATATGTCCAGTTATAACAGTCATATCTTGTCAGGAAGATATATGTATATGTTAGTGCTTGCAAAAGGTCATCATACACTTCTTATGTCCCTATGTTGATTCATTCCCTTATTTTCCGTTATAGTTATTTTATTCAATGTAATTATTGCATGCGTGTACTGCACAGAGGTAATGCAGAAATCTGATAAATTCTTCTTATTCCTATTCAGTTACATATTTGAGCTCTTCGCATCTGCAGGAATCACATATGAAACAAAGGCTGGTCTTCTGGAATTACTGGAGCAAATCATACAACACGTGGGTGGAAGTAAGGAGTCTTCTGATGACCACAATTAATGGGTTTGGTCCAGGCTTTATTAAGTGCAATAAAATATGTTTGTTTCAGGTTCTGGAGTCTTCACAAACACTATAGGTTTGCAGAAGCTGGCAGATATCATTCAAGTGAGAACATTTCTCCTAATTGTTTTTTTTTTCTTTTTGTAATTAACTTGCCTCCAAGCATATAGAGTACCTCTATTTATTAGTTTTAATCTTCTCTATTCGTACAAATGCGGAAAAGACCGGAATAGCAGTGCTTTCTAGTCTTTCACAGGGTGTCCTATAATTTTTGCAGATTGTGTTTAATATTGAGGTCCCTGAAGGTGCAGCTGCCCCTGTAAGGAGNCCACAAGTCTCAAAATACTATAAGGTCAGTCTTCTTATGCAACAAGCCACTNTTTTACCAACAGATCTCTTAAAGCACCGTATACAATCAAGTATAAGCCGAATTTTTCAGCACATTTTTTTTATGCTGAAAGTGCACCCCTCGGCTTATACTCGAAAAAAAAAAATTTGAATTTTGAAATTAGAAGCCTCAGCTTATATTCGGGTCGGCTTATACTCGAGTATATACGGTAGGTCACAAGTATGCACATATAACTTTGATAGAACTACATAATTTAAATTTCAGGTTCACTTCCATGCAGACAGTAATCAGCGGAAGAAGCCACGTGGAGATGTGTGGAGCAANAGCAGAAAACAAGGAGGTAAGAATGATGAGGCTCCTGTGATTCTAAGCAAATTTACTGTTGTAAGAATATTTAATGATTACATAGTTTAAGCCAATTTGTTGCCTGTTTCCCAATCTGNGGTGTTTTTGGATTGTACAATTTTGTTTGTTTCTGTAGTAGTAAACTAAACCACTTATTTAAATTGTACAACCCTTGATTTTAATGCTTTGATTTAAATAATTTGATCATTGGATTTAAACCATGCAACCCTGGTTTCATGAATTCATTCAGCTACAGATTCATTTACATGAGTAGTTGTACCTTTTTGCTTCTTGAATTAAGGTTTCCTTTATCATCTGAATGTGAAGCACATTTCTTTTGTAATGGACTTTCATTCTTTATACAAGTCCCTTGCATTACTTTACTGCATTATGCTTTATTCTTTACAGATTTACCAGGGACGTCTTTCTCNGCAAAATTTGTCNTTTTTTTTTTACATTTTGATTTAAATCGAAATAGCATTTGTAGTAATCCTTAAACCATTTATATGTTTCCTTTGCTTTCCTCTTTTAGGTACAGTGCTCAGTTATTGGTGTTTCAATCCTGGNTACACAATGCATGACTTGGTGAGACAAGGAATACGAAGCATTATATTAACTAGTGGGACCCTGTGTCCCCTTTCCTCCTTCACCATGGAAATGCAAATGTGAGTTACAGCAAGTATGAAAATGTATAGACTGTGTAATATTTCCATGTTTCATAGCAGTTTACATTTCTATTTCTCTCAGCCCGTTTCCAGTATCACTGGAAAACCCACATGTAATTGAAAAACACCAGATTTGGGTTGGAGTTGTTCCTCAGGGTCCTGATGGAAGTCAGCTCAGCTCGGCATTTGATAGACGGTAAACACTGAGATAATGCACACAATATTTGTTCTGTTGATTACTAGCTCAATCTGATTATCAATACATCTGTTGCAGGTTTTCAGTGGATTATTTATCATCCCTGGGAAAGACTGTTGGTAATAGTTTGTCTGCACTTTTGTTACTCACTTGTAATTGCTGTCTGTTATTGATATATATCATNCTGTCCATCTATTCAGTATTATTTAGCAGTCTTCTCCCTCTTTCCTGACTATGAGATTCCTTTTGTCTGATAGTTAAGACGTAAACATGCTGTGGTTGTGTGTTTTTATTATTTCTGTGTTTATTTTGTTTTGGGTTAGTCATCAATTGCTATATTTCCCCACAGGTAATATTGCTCGTGTGGTTCCTCATGGTCTACTGGTCTTTTTCCCCTCATATCCAGTGATGGATAAAAGTATAGAGTTCTGGAAGGTAAGGACATAGTACACAATTGAGCAGTGTTGTANAACTTTGTACATTGGTTGCCATTGTCATGTGTGTGTTCATCCTGCAGGAAAATGGGTTCTCTTCGNGAATAGAGGATGTAAAACCCATGTTCATAGAACCTCGAGGTAAAGGGTCATTTACAGAGGTGAGAGACTGTTTACTGCTGCAGCCTTACATGTACATAATTTGTGTACATGTGTATTCCCTTTATTATATTATTATTGATAGCAATGGTTTTCCTGCAGAGTATACATAATATTTGTTCTTCTCCAGGTCATGGATGCCTATTATGAGAGAGTGCAAGCTCCTAATGGCAGTGGTGCCAGCTTTATGGCAGTNTGTAGGGGTAAGGTGCGTATTTGCACTCTGTTGTTTCCTCACCTGTACAGATGTATTTGTGTTATTTTCTTCAGTGATAGAGAGTGCTCTCTCTTTTCCAGGCTAGTGAAGGATTGGATTTTGCAGATTACAATGGCCGTGGTGTAATAATCACAGGCCTTCCTTTCCCCCCACGCATGGACCCTAGGGTGGTACTGAAGATGCAGTTTTTGGATGAGATGCGTAGAACACAGGGATCTACTGGGATGGTACTTTTTGCTTTGTTTTGTAATTGTCCCCTTGCAAATCAACAATTTTGTAAATACAAAAACATATTGGTCTCTTTTTAGTACTTATCTGGACAGGAGTGGTATCGGCAGCAAGCTTCCCGTGCAGTCAATCAGGCCATTGGTAGAGTGATTCGCCATCGGCAAGACTATGGAGCTATATTTCTGTGTGACCATAGGTAAGGCAGAGGGATAGTATTTTTTTTTTTATCTATTCTTTATAATGGACACGTGTTTCAAGGTTTTTAAGCATTTTACGAAGGTCCTTGGTGTGAATGAAGAATTCACAGTATTGAATTGACAATAGTCTCATCAATGCTTTGCAAAATGTCATAACACCATTGCAACCATTCTTACCTAGCAGTATTTAAAACTTGAAGAACATTGACATAAAGAAATTGAAAACTCTATATAAAGCATGGGTGACGGCAAATGCTGGGAAATTATAAAACTTTNATTTGTAATTGATTTTGTCTGTATGAATAGCTCTACAGGGGCAGACATTCTCCTTAAGGAGAGCACAATTATATATTCCGTGCATCCATCTAGTCCATGGGTAGGCAACTACACATCCCACCATGCTTTGTCAGTTATCAACTGTTAAAGCATGCTGGTATGTGTAGTTTGACACATCTGGAGAGCCACAGGATGCCTACCCCTGCTTAAGTCAAATTTACCCATTTAAGAGCCTTTGAATCATGGCTGGGAATGAAAGCCAAGCTAGTACCCACATCCATGAGGAAGAGCTGCCCTTCTACAGAAAGCTGCTTTGGGGTGCCTGCCCCTCATCAGTGCAAAACAGGNTTCTGACACTGATATAGGTAATTTCTCTAGAACTTATTTGAATATATGAATAGTATATCCTTGTTACAATTTACTTCAAATAAAAAAAGTAAATGTCCCCTTCCTCCCATGGTAGCACACCAGTGAGAGCTCGATTTCCTCCCCCCCCCAAGTTTATATGTAATATGTATTAAGAGGAATGAGTTGGTATTCAATTCATCACTTGACTTGAAGAAGGGTTTAATAAATGCTGTTATACCACTGATTAGTCATTTATCAGCAAGGGAAACTTGTGGTAAAGAATCATGCTGACATCTGTATTTACACAGTGATTCTGGTTCTGGGAATGTGCTATCCTTCGTGCAGAAATTGAATGATCTTCTTAGTCTATTGTTAATAGGTGATGTGTGTTCTCCTCCTATGCAAGCAAATCTGTGGTAACTTGTCCTTTTTTTTCATTCCTTTCACAGGTTTAGTAGAAGCGACTCTCGTGCTCAGCTTCCCTCCTGGGTTCGCCCATACATACGTGTCTATGACAACTTTGGCCATATCATACGTGATGTCTCTCAATTCTTCCGTGTGGCACAGAAAATTGTGAGTTCAGACAACTATGAATATCTATATTGAAAAGTAAATGCAGTATGCATGTACAGAGAATATAGATACACACACTGGGGGGGGATAATGTTAATTCAGCAGCCAAGTAACCTACCCACATATTTTTGTTAGCCGGAAAACTATGTGAATATTGAATCTTTCACTCNCTTTGTAGATGCCGGCTCCTGTGCCACGCAGCAATCAAAAGGAAGGAGGTTCTTCTGTGTCAATTTCTAACTCCCCATCAAAACCACAGTCTTCTCATTCTGCAAGTAATATTCGTAATTCCCTCATAAAAGCAAAGACCCTAGATTCTCATGTGCCCAGTTTGAAGAGGAAAAGGGAAACTGGTGAGTATGTAGCAAGGCTTTTGACTTTACAGTTTTAGTGGTGCACATGCAATACATAAGTATCTGTATTGTATTAGTTATATGTATAATACATGGCTTTCGACTCCATCATAGACTTTCCGTCTAGTGCTGGATCAGTCTCTGGTTTATGTGAAGGGTATGAACAGAATATAGGTGCCAGCACTCACCGTCCAGCTGGATTACTGGATGCACTGGATCATAGTGAGAAGAGACTGCACGGAGATATGAACTCAGATGAGAAGGTGATAATGGCAAGAGTGGTTTCCCATTTATACCAGCTAAAACCAAATATCTGATACCAAATATGTTTTTGTGTTACTCCAGGTTAGTCGTTTGTCAACGCTGTCTCTGCAGTATGACAAGAGGCTGACTGATGAGCAGAGAGGGGGCAAGAAAAAGATAAAGGTTGTTCAAAACCGGGTATGTCTTTACCACTCTACATTTACAGTGCAGAGTACACATTAAAACAGACTTCTCTCTTACAGACATGCTCTGTTATTTTTTTTTTTTATTTTTTTCTCTTATAACCTTTGTATTAACCTTTAGAAGTTATAATAAACATATTTAGACCAATCTGATACCTTGTGTCAAAACCATTTGCCAAGAAAGTCCACAATATATGAGAAAAATAAACTTAAATTTCTTAGTCCTCCCATGGCAGCGCCCACTTCCNCNTTTATCCTCTCTCTGATTGGTGCTCACAGGAAAGGAAAGAGACACTGGCCTATATAACGATCCCTCCTCGTCCACACAGTGTCTTTTTTCCTTTCCTTTGGTGCTTACTAGGTGTAGCTGGAGCCTCTTACCTTCCTCCACAATCTCCCTGCCGCCCGCTGCCGGCGCCGAACCAGGCATGGCGTGCGCACCTGGCCGGAGTCCTTCCTCCTCAGGCGCCATATTGTCAGGCCTCCTTACAGGGGGTATGGCCGTAGACTAATTTATGCACTTCTCCAGGAAGTGCGTGGAGCGGCTGGAGCCGTGGCGTGCCCGGGTTACTCCATTGCGATCAGCGGGCTGACGTCATCAGGGCGCCTAATCCGCCCCCTGTGTTAAAAGGCCAGGTGCATGGAGCTGCAAGGTGTGTTTCACCGCTGTTTGACAGGTGCTAGTTGTTGCTATTGCACTGTGCAGCTTTCTATGGAGGATAAGAGACCTAAGAAGACTGGTAAGATCGTGGCTGAGGCTCTGGCTTTATGTGTTTTTATTCTTCTATGCTTATGGGATGATTTATGTGTTTTACGGTCTGATCCCAGTAAGGATAAAGTGAGAGTCCACTATGCAGTATTTCAATGACCAAAAATAGTATATTCCAATACAAAATAATTACTCCACAAAAATGGTCCTGTTTACAATCAGCATACTGACGTAATCTATGGCATCTATTAGATAGCACTAAGGGGCAAGCCGCATTATATTCTATTTTAATACAGGATGGAATCAAAAGGTATGATGCAGTCACTTCCTATGTTCATGATTGGTCCGTCAGATCAGCTGGTCTCTGTCCTTGATCTTTCACTGGTAATATCTCTTATTCTTAGTTCCTCTGAATAAGGGTGGTCAAACCAGTTTGAGATACTTTTTCCTGCCCCATTCTAATTACTTAGGCATNCATAGTTACATGACATAATCTGTCTGATATTAAGATATGCAAAGATGCAATCAATCTATTACAACATAATATAAATTGCATAACTTTAGTCTACCCATCCTAAACATGACACTCAATAACTGAACGCTTTATTATGGGTACAGAGGTATACTGGATATTCACAAAGCTGAAAATATCTGTGATGATCCAAGATTGAGCCAGCGCGCACTTGTCCTTTGTTTGTCTAATTAGATTCAGACTATAACACTAACATGAGATATCTTGTACAAAGCACATTTTATACATGCTATAGACTGGTTGCCTATCTGTACATAAAACAGTATAAATTAGGGGTATAGTACTGTGTGGCNCTGGTGACTATATCTAATATCTATTTGGTATATTGTCTATCTGTACAGCTTACATTTATTTAACATATCGGTGAAATATCTGGGGTTATTGTCTTACAAAAAGATTATATTCCACACTGAAGAGGTATTGTTATCTAAATTATAACCGAGTTTAAGCCTTTTTTACATACCAGTGCTAGTCACCTATCAGAGTTATAGAGCAATATACTTAAGAGAAATGACTCTGATATACTGTCCGTGTGACTAAGAGCGGTTAAATACAAACACACAGATATCTGTCCAGTGCAAGCAGATGCTATTTTTTTCCCTCAGGAATTCATGAGAATCAGAAGTCAGAATGTTGCCTAGCATTGCATATTTTCAATATTAGCTGTTCCTAGGGTAGGNGCTTCTTTATGAGTCAGGACAGATGTTTGCATTCATCTGCATCAATGTCTAATTATCTGGAGGGGTCTGACAGTATGAAAAATCCTTAGTTATTATGTGTGTGCTATATTCCAGAGGTTTTATGTAGACATTTATATTTGTAGTGCAGAATTTGTTTATAAGAAAGTGGTTTGCAATCAAGGTTTTTCTAGTGTTATGATGTGTCTATTTTGTGTTCTGTAATTAAGCTAAGTTAAGCTTAGCTTGCTGGTGTTTGCTTTGTTCTTTCAGAGATAGTTGACACCATTTTTGTGAATTTGCAGGTTTGGTTTAACCATACACTTGTATTTCTGATGCACATTAAGACTTCAGCTTATTATGCAGCATGCAACTCTGTCCTTTTCATGTCCTCATTACTAAGATAAATACTGAACATCACCATCTCCTACTAATATGTATGATGGGTACCACACTTGTTATGGAGTTGTATGCAGCCATCACATTTCCACTATAATGAAAGTTGAATTAAAGCCTCCATCCTCTGCTTTATTTTCTGTGTTACATTTGTGTTGTATTACAAGAAAGTCCTCTCTACTTCAGAGGACTTTTTTCATTTTTACATTCTATGAAGATATCAGCAGTGTAATTTCTGTCTCAGGTTCTGGAAGACAGTTCCCCTCCTAACAAGAAAATGACCAGTGCATCCATGTTCCTGTTGTCTGTGAAGCAGTGTCTAAGTCAGGAGAACTATAAACTATTCATGGAAGCCTTGACTGACTACAAGAAAAATAATGATTTGCAGAGCCTGATTCCACAGCTGTGCAGTCTCTTCTGCCAGGACCCTGGAAAACATATCCATATGCGTGGTGGGTTTCTATCTAAATGGTATACATTACTTCCGTCACCAGTGTAGCCAAGTGTAAAAACATGTTGCCCACTGCTACCTAGTCTATTACTCTTTCACTTTATCTCTTCAGGGTTTTACCAGTTTATTAGACCTCACCATAAGAAAGAGTTTGACCTGGCCTGTAAGGAATTTACTGGAAATGGCTGTGGGTACAAACCGGAGCACAGTATACCACGGACAGAGAGAGAAAAAGGTGATTTTGNACTTGCTTGTTCTTTTATGTTTTGTTTCACACTTTATGATCATCAACCACTGCTGACACGTGTCAGTATTTATATACCTGTGTTATTTACAGAGCAGACTACTGCAGGTTCCAAGCTTACNTACTCTGAGAGTTCAACTGAACACCTAAACCATGGTGGACAGCACTTAAGTTTTGAGTCACTCAAAGGTAAGTGAATCCCCCTGGTTGTTCCCCTGGTTATGTATATGTGGAAAGTTCAGGTTTTCTTGTGATATTATTGGTCCTGCTTAACCCCCAGTACAGAAGTATCTAGTGAAATACAGTTTTATAAACTCTAGTAGCATTATGAAAGATGTTCCTTAATATAGAGGCAGAGACAAAAGATTATATTCATGTAGGACACTAATAAAAATATCTCAAGTAACGGTATTGGCATTTCAGAGAACTGCAGATATTTCCGATTAACTCTGCTATGTGACTGGATCATAAAGGGAACTGAGGGGGTCTTGCCTTACAANTTGAGTATTCTATTGTGAGAGGGTAAAGCCATCTAACCTACCCAGTCTGTTAGTCACTACAAAGTTTTGTTTTATAGTAAATGCTAAAATTGTAAAGCCCTATGTAATATAACACTTTATAAAATCATGTTAAATTATGATTATTTTATCTTTATATTAATCGCCGTAAGGAACAATTTTGGT
The DNA here is from genome assembly GCA_016617825.1 of Platyplectrum ornatum. Taxonomy (NCBI): domain Eukaryota; kingdom Metazoa; phylum Chordata; class Amphibia; order Anura; family Limnodynastidae; genus Platyplectrum; species Platyplectrum ornatum. The sequence goes on from JABWIB010007301.1 coordinate 21,078, forward strand.
TTACCAAAATGAATTAAAATGTATTCCAGATTAATCAAGTGTTTTAAGGACTTAGGCAATAGATTGTACTTTAATTATATCCATTATATGTAAAAAAAAAAAATCTTTTTACTGTACTGCGCAATACAGTTGATGACATAAAACATTACTAAATGTGTGTTTATTGCTCCGATTATAAAGTGTGCATACCGTAATGAATAAATACTACAAATGCCATCATTGCAGTCATTGGAATGATTTCAGAAGACCGTTTCATCGCTCTCATTGAACTCTGCACATTATACTGCACCACAATGAATGTCATGGAAAGACAGCTGAATACACCCACTGGCTCTTACNTGTATCACTTCCTTGTATNATGNCTTATGCCTTTATTTCAGCCACTTTTATCAGTTTGGGTTTTTAGGATTTTTTGGGACTGCTAAAAGTTTTTATTTGTGTTTCCAGTTTCTAAAATGCTTAGTGTGTCTACATGAAACATAATGCTCATCAGGATTATAAATCTATGGTATTCTGTATAAATCTATGGTACTCTACTGGGAGTGCCCCCATTGGAAAAGAACATATCTTTTTCTTCCTGCCTTTTTCTTTAAGGTGCTGCAACTATGGTATTCTGTTGTTTTAAA
>JABWIB010007307.1:8038-32400 GCA_016617825.1 Platyplectrum ornatum
ACACACCCATGGGTGGGGCTATCCACAGGACACTCCCCTTTGGTGGCCCAAGTTACACCCCTTTTTTGCAGCGCCTTTCACACTCTCCCTGATATCCATTTGCAAAAGCTGGCAACNCTGGTTTAGTGTTGGTTTTTGCAAAACACATTTTCCAATTCTTTTATTNTATCTTTTAATGACCATAGTGCATTAATCATTAGCATCCTCTTGGATTTCTACATTACTATTTATTTTTAACACAGTAGAAANGTCTACTGACTTACAGCTTCGACAATATGGCGCCTGTGTGGAAGGACACTTTGATAAAACGGTTGTCGCCCCCTAGTTTTTAAAATGACGACACAGCAACTATCACTCGCCTTTACAGCGGCCTCATGCCAGCCGCCCGCTCCTTCCCATCATGCAGTTCGGTTGTCGGCTCCTGATTGGAGGAATTTAAAAAGTCTCGGCGGCGGCTCGGCAGCAGCGGACATTTGGAAGTGCAGCCCGGAGCTGTCGGGGGATGGTGTAGAGGGAGCCCCGGTGCCCTGTGTAAAGTGTCNCCGGTGTTATGTGAGTGCTGCGGCTTAGCTTCTTGTTTGTGGTCTGTCCTTGTAAGACTCCGTTTATACCCTGCGTGTGGAACTACAAGTCCCGGCATACCCACATACCCAGCCCGGGACAGGGTGCGGGTGTCCCGGCTGGTAACCTGGTCTCAGTATTGATTATTATAGCCTGTCGTGTGGTTCCAGTATAATTCACCTGTTGTTAGTGTGTGTCATATATATATATATATATATATATATATATATATATATATATATATATATATATATATATATAATCTCTATATCACACCGATTGTCTGTGCATTGATTTATAAACAAATAAAGTATTGTTTAATCACATGAATCTGTTTACTTACTTTATAAAGTACAGTATGAGGTCCAGAGAGACTGTATGGGTGACTCTATGTCTTACACCCTTTGTGAGTGGTTACTTTGCTTTATATAAGCCAGAAAGAAATTAAGATTATCTGGTTTTTGTGACTGTACATAATAATAATGATGATTAAGTGCGTATCCTCATCCTGCACATGCAGAACACATTCCATCATGGCTCTGCATACGCATTATCCGGGTTACGTGCTGTCAGTGAGGCGGGTAAGGTGGACTGGGTTATGCGCTTTGGCACCTGATTCTGCACAATCCATTGTATGGGTCTGGTGTGTGCACGGTAAGGGTTCCGGGACTGGATCACAGCAGCTGTGGTCAGAGCTCTGAAGGAGGGGGCGTCTAATACTGAATCCCCACTGTGTCCTTAGCATTGCTGGGTTAACCTCTCTCGTATGTTTTCCTCTGTCCTCATCTTTTATTTACGTATATATTGTGTCACAGGACTATGGGTTAAGTCAGTTTCTAAACTCTCTCAGTGGAGGCACCATAGGGTCTCATCATTTTTCAAGGCTCCCCTAAGACAGAATAATTTCCCATTTTTTTTTTTGTAGTCAAAACAGCATAATAACTGTTTAGGTAAAGAAATACTTCAGGTTGGTNTTAGATCTCGTGTAGCTNCTGTGCAAGAAGTAACATTGCGCTTCTAAGNAACACTATCAACATATCACAAAAACATTCTGCAGCACCTCAATGACGGCGTCTTGGCACCCCAGGGAGCCTAGACACACAGTTTGGGAATCACCGATACGCTTCAGTCAAGGTGTACATACTGTTGGTCAGAAGGGTGTGCACCCTTTGTGTAAACAGTTGGGCATAATATTTGTGTTAGAGAAACAAATCTATGAAATGTTTCGCACATAACAGGAAAAACTTGTTATATCATACCTTATGGAACTTGTATATCTTACATGCAATTCTGACTGTCCACATGTAGATTTTACTGTTGGAGATTTTGGTTGTCATCGCTGTCCTCTGATTTATGGTACTATGGTTTATGGATTAACCAGGTTCTAAAAGTTTGACTTCTGGGATATTTGGGTACCGGTTGGTCTCCAGAAGAGATGGTACCTTGCAGTATGTTGGCAGGGTCCAATTATTGATCTGATTAATAGCAACACAGTTGTATTCTTATGGCTTTGTTTGCATGTTAGTTAAAGAATGTCATTTTTTAGTGTTGTTGTTTTTTTTTTTTTTTTTTTTTTTTTACAATTGGAAAAACTGTTCGAATAATCAACAAAGCCACCACACATTAGTCCAAATTTAAGTGCTGATTCAATCTTCTGGTTGACTGTCTGACTTGTTCATTGGAGACTGATTGGCAGTTCAATGTTATCCTATTATGTTTTATATCCTTTAGTTCTCCACATAAAATATGAAACCAAATGAAGAACACCCGGCCCCTCCAAGGCCATCGTATCTTGGAATTGGAACAAACTATCCAGAAATGAATGAACCACAGGAGATAGATGACATCAGAACAAACCTCTCTGATAAGTTTTCTATGCTGGAGGACAGTGATGCAGACACCACACAGGTAGGAAAAGCACTTTACATATACCATAACAAAGAGAGTGCGCAATACCTGTATAATGTATGTAACTCCATTTTATTGTCATAGTATCAGCGTTCACTAACATCTTCTATAGTTTGAGATTTTAGAGGACTTGGTGCACCAGATCTTCCTGTTTTAAAGAGAAAATACAATATATAATAATAATGTGTGTAAATATCCTCTTACTGCACATGCAGTGACAATACATTTCTAACACTTTTCTATCCAGTCAGATAATCGTTTTTAGAATTTTTCTNCCGTTTTATCGCTATTTTAAAAGAAAAATTTTCCACACACTAGAACAAATTTAAGCCCAGTCCACAATAATGATGGAATTGGGCTGCGTATGGGTTTGCTTTACTGTTAAAATGACTTTCCAGTAAAGTGGAGACGAGTAGGAAACTCTATAATTCATTCTAGTCTCGGGCCCCGTTAGTAAGGGATCGTTGTTGTGATGTTTTGGATGTAGTTACCTATTTCTAGTTTTGACTGTTACTGAGTGTTTATAAATGTTCTTTAATTCTAGAAAAGCGCATTAGAAACAAAAGAGCAGATGCATGTATACCTTCGTGTCCGACCATTTAAGACATCTGAACTAGAGCAGAATGAGTCGCAGGTAAGTGAAAACTTTTACTTGATTGACATACCACACTCCTTCATGCAATGTGCTAAATGGTGGACGACTCTTCAGCCCCTGTATCTACTATGTTTATATAATCTTATGTTTGTTTTCTCATTCATTAGGATTGCGTCAGTCTTCCTGATTCTTGTAGTGTCTTGGTGAAGGCTCCACTTAATTCCCAGGCATGTCGGCTGAGTGAGAAAGGCCATGGCTCAGTGGCACAGAAGTTCACCTTCACTCATGTAAGACCCCTGGCTTCAATAAATGCTTCCCTGTGTTTATGGTATTCACTGGCCACAGGTTTGACAAATATGCANTTAATTGCCAGGTGGAGGGGGATGTCTATATTTGTAGCATCTCCAATTTGCTAATGTCAAAATATAACTAGCAGGATATTATGTGTCTGCAAATACCCCATAATTTGACAAGTGATACATGGACTTGTATATGCACCAATGTAGTGTTTTAGATTATTTTTTTTTTTTCTTCCAATAGGTGTTTGGGCCAGAGACAACACAAAGTCAGTTTTTTGAGGGTACTTTNAAGAAACAGGTGATAGATTTTATGAACGGCCAAAATCGCCTGATTTTTACATATGGTGTCACCAATGCTGGAAAAACGTTTACATTCCAAGGTAATGTCTGACAATTCAAGTGTTATGTGCTTATAATTTAACTGATAAAATGCATTATCACAATACATATAAATAAAAGACCATTGCAGCTATGAGCGAGTAGGAAAACATTGTCTCATAACACTAGATGTCACTGTCTCTCCAACATAGACTTCTGAACATATGAATTTTGTATGGGGAATGCCTTGTTCAGAAGTCCTCCTTTTAGGTATTATTTTGCCAGTTACCTTTATTTTTGTGTAGGTTTATTTTATCATAATTCAATATAAATCCAAAACACGTTTGCTACTCTCTTTTCTATACTGTTATAATTCTATTTCTTGGAACTAAATAGAATGTGATGGTTGAGTCTGTAACGGCCTCCAAAATNTTACCAAACCATTAAATTGATTATTATTTCTTTATGTATTTGAAGCCATACTTGGACAGAATTGGGAATAGCAAAACTGTCATTTCATTGTCTCTAAAAGAACAGGCTGAAGATTTGTATGATGGAGAGTGATAATCTCTATAAAATGTAGTCGCTCAGTCATAGAGATGAATGAGGGTTGTGGAGGGCCATGTGTATACTANACATAGCAGACAGCCGAGCTCCTAAAGCCTTTTTATTCGGTGGAGATGATCACGCTTGCGAACAAAACTAGGATGATTTAGCTTGCGCTAAGGGGGCTTGCAGACAATATGCTGGAAGAATAACTGTTGATATAGCTTTTGTTCTTAGTGCTGGCTCTGAAGGAATACAGTACTTCATGTCTAAAANGTGTGACTGAGTATTTCTTCTTTAATGGAGAAGCTTGAGCACACAATTTAGTTGATATATGTATGTTCCCTTTCAATTACAAAGACCCACAGTTGCGCTGTAAGCATATTTTTCCCTCCGTGCTTCTAAGGTGTTTTTTGTTTTTTTTTTCAGGGGGGTGAAGTCCCCCCTCATCACCACCACAAAGTAACTTTTTTTTGTTTTTTTTTAACTTTAAAATCCTCTTGTTCTTTTTATACTGTGGTGCAGCTTGTTAGATCAAACAAAGTCATTTATCTTCAAGCAGAGCTGTAAAGTGAGACATCATTCTTGAAATTATTTAAAGCTGTCTTTCTGGAGCACAACTACAAACAACACAATCAGCCTTCTAAATTATCCATCCGTGGGCTGTTAATCGGAGACTTGAACTCTGCTTTCCTAACATTGGCAGCTTTTTATCTACAGTTGCTGCGCACTCATTTATGTGCTGTCAGAGCTGCAGCCGCTGTTATTTACAGTTTTCTATATTGGCAGAGAGTTTTGACAGTTTATTGATCTTTTTTTGCAACATTGGCTCACATTCCTATCGTACTACGACGCGAGCGTGGACTTCTGTTATGGCTTTTCAGAGGAATGAGTGGCAAGACCTTCGGCAATTGCATTTTTAGTCCTGGGGTCAGTTTTTACAAGAAGCTTTTCTGTCACATTGAAGCATTTATATTTCATGTAATTGGTTGGGGTTGTTTTGGGGTTTTTTATATTTACTTTTTAATCATGATGAGGATGAGGTTTGCCACTGTGAACAGCCCTTTTCAGGGCATTACAGACTAAAGAGCACTGCTGAAAGATGCCTGTTCAACGGAGTCACTTGAACGACTCCCAAAGCAACGAATCCCCAGCGCCAGCGGGTGAGTTTATACCCCTTTCTGTCTCCTAATTTTTACCCTAGCCCTCCATTCCTTACAGCCTAACCCCAACCCTCTTCTTCCAGCCTTCTAACCCTAACTTTCCCCTTCTATGCTGAATCCTCTCCCTGCAACCTAACCACCTACGCTCCATTCCCCGTCCCGCTCTCCTAATGCTTTGTCCTTACCTGTTGGGGGCGTCTACGGAGTAGCTGAAGTGTTGCGGGAGCTCTTCGTGGGACCACAGAGCAGGAGATCTTTGCTGTCGCCTTAATGAATGGTGGTATTAGTTCTTTTTGGTTACTTCTCCATTCATAAAAATGGTTTCTAAACACACTATTTAGAAATAGATACAGTTGCCACTTAACTCTATTCCATTCCCCATTCTTCACATTCAGTGACTTAGAGAAGCTCTTTGCTAGTCTTTCACAAAATCCAGGTTTGGGTGACTTTTCTGCTAACCACACACACACGGGAATGTAAACAATCACTGTGCAGTCTATTGGTGATAATTGTTTCTTTGAAATTATTGCAGATAATTTTATATATTTTATTCTCCTTGGTGTTTATGATAAAACAAACGTGAACTTTCCAGATCGGTCTGAGTGTGCTAAAAAAATCAAATAGAATCTATAAAGCAGATGCTGCTAAGTAAATACTCATGGTGTGATTTTATTTATAGAAAATATAACCTATTTAGTATCTCGCATAAGGTGTAAAGCAGAGTACTTACTAGTGATTTTGACAGTCTTTTAAGTAAGTTTTTATTTAATTAATGTTACGATACAGTTCATAGCAAAGGACATGTATACAAAGGTTAATTGTGATGACTTTATTTATGTGTAGCTTTTTTTTTTTATGTTGTAGGCACAAAAGATGCTGCCGGTATTTTACCAAGATCGATGGAAATGCTTTTTAATACGATTGAAGGGAAAGTTTATAGCAAGATGGATATAAAACCTCACCGGTGTAGAGATTACATACGACTAACAAAAGAACAAGTGAAAGCTGAAAATACATTTAAAAACTGTGTGCTTCGTCATACCAAGGAGGTAAAGTGGCTCATAATCTGGACTTAGTTTGTGGTATCCATATATAATATATATTTTTTTTTATATTGCTTTGTACTCTTTGCTGTGTCATTCTTGTACCCAGATTTATTATTATAATATAGTATTTATATTGTATCATTTTATTAGACCTTGATCTGAAGATGACCTCATGGATAGCCTTGGGTTTATTTCATCAGGGAAAACTATAACAACCTATTTAAATTTTTATGTGCACAACTATGTACACCTATGTGATTAATAATATTCCTGAAATCTCTTTATTGTAAATAAGTTCAGGCAAGTTCTAATTTTATTTTTTTTTATTTTGTCAGGTTGATCCTCACTGTAGCATGAAGAGCAACAGCAGTAGGACATCCGCTGATGCAACAGACTTTTTAAGTGATGAAGGTAATGTATGTCGTAGCTGTAACTCTTGTGCCGGTTCAGTGTTTTGTGTGCTTATTTTCACTCCTGGTAAATATCTGCATTTAACCCCTTAACAGGTGTGCATATTTGTAACTTCTGTGAGTAGACTTGCTGCCCATATTGTGTGTGTGTTATATTTCTAATTGGATGCATTGTACTTTTCTTCATCCATAGTTGTTGGGGGTTTCTCTGAGTTTGAAGACCAATTAAGAGAATCTAAAGAGTTCAAGTTGGATGTAGATGAATCCATAAAGTTCTCAGTTTGGGTTTCCTTCTGTGAAATATACAATGAGTCTATTTATGATCTGCTGGATCCCATATCAGGTGACAAGTTTTATAAAAGAAAAACATTAAAGCTTGCACAAGATGTTAAAGGATTCTCTTTTGTTAAAGGTGAGTTTCTGTGTCAAGAATCTGTCATGTTATAGATAAAGCTATATACTATAGTTCACTTTTCTNACTGATAGAGGTATATAGTATAACCATGAATGTCCAGCAGTGCTGTATATGTATATCAGCTGTATAAAAAAAAAATAGAAGCTTCATACTGATCAAATCCGTTATGACACACTTTAATTTCAATTTCTAGACCATAGTCATAAATGATTATTTTAGCAACAGTATAATTGACATGGAATGAATGTACCTTACATTCCAAATGCCTCACATGGTATTAAATGTTCTTGGTATATAATGTGTTGGGCAGTGGCTACAACAATTGTGAACTGACAGAAATGTTAAGTGCCATTTATCCATGGATGCTGGCTAACTGTACACATACACTGTATACTTGTATGTGTGTCTTATTTGTGTCCTTCATTTCTACAGATCTGCATTGGATACAGGTTTCTGATGCTAGAGAAGCTTGTAGGATTCTTGCTTTGGGGAAAAAGTTTCAGAGTATCGCTTTCACAAAACTGAATAGTTCTTCCAGTAGGAGGTAATTTGTATTCGCATATATTTATGTATGTATGGGTGTATTTATTTTTCATGACATAACTGAACACGTTATTTGAGCATTGTCTTATTCTGGATTTCTTTCTTTTTAGTCACACTATATTTACAGTCCGCCTGTTAAAAATCGAAGATGCAGATGTTCCTCGAGTAGTTAAAGTCAGCGAGTAAGTTCCTGTGTGTCGTTGATTTTTCTTTGTGCTATTAAATTGTTGCCTACCATGAGCTACTTATGCAGGTAATCAATTCTGTCAAAGCTTAATTTTTTTTTTTTTTGGTCATTCATTACTTTGTTTTATATGGGATTCTTATTGTGTAGAATGGCATTACATTGTTTTGTGGTATGAGAGAATACCACCTCTTTGTAATGGCCTTTAAATTTAGTCTTCCTAGGACTCCCCCCTCTATCTTAATATTCCTTTAAGGTTCCTATAAGAACCTAATAAGGTTCTATCTGGGAATCCAACCTCNGCGTGAAGCAGGAACGCTAACCATTGACCTATCCGTGCTGGTCTAGACTGTGCTGACCACGCTTGACGCGAAAGGTTTCTTATTGCAACTCCTTGACTTCCGGGAAATGTGTGTTCTGCTTCCAGACTGGCGCTGTGCGATTTGGCTGGCTCTGAAAGATGCACAAAAACTCAACACGAAGGTGAAAGGCTGAAAGAGAGTGGGAACATAAATACTTCTTTACTGATTCTTGGCAAATGTATCAATGCACTGAAGAACAGTCAGCATTTAAAGTAAGTATACCCTTTCTCGCTGCATCTATTTACTCCCAAGTATTTCTAGCTGTAACTGTAATTGCTGCCAGCAGGTGTATTCTAAACATTATACTGCCATTTACCCTTTTAACAACTTAATCTGTTTAGTTAATAGAAGTCTTATTTTTATCTTTCGGGTGTGATTTACACGGTTATCGCTCATTGTTTCTGCCTATCTCTGCTACATATCTGAGTACATGCTGAATTTTGGTATTAGGTGTTAGGAGAATGCCATCTTTTAGGCTGAGCATTTGCCCTTTTGCGGTTCAGTGAGTTTTTGTGGTCATGAGAATGCAACCAATTGCAGTTTAATTGTATAAAGGAACATTGTATTTCTGTATAAAGTGCAGGTTAAGCAATAGCAGAATAATTTAAAATATATATTTTTTTATGATTTNTTTTATGATAAAAAAAAACCTGGATGCTAGAGTAATGTCTGAAAGACCAGTGTACATATTGAGGACTTATTGCATTGTTCTTATTATTTATAATAACCTGGAAACCCTTTCACCTTCCCGCTGTCTAGGGCTCAGCAGCATATTCCATTTAGAGAAAGTAAGCTTACCCACTACCTTCAAAGCTTCTTCAGCGGCAAAGGAAAAGTGTCCATGATTGTCAACATCAGTCAGTCTGCCTCTGTTTATGATGAGACTCTTAATGTACTCAAGTTTTCAGCTGTTGCCCAAAAGGTATGCACTATAGTAAAGCAGGGCTGTATATTGCCTAAACTCCAGTGGAGTGAGGGTGAACTGGCAGCAAATCTTTATGCATAAAATGAACCCGACCAAAGACTGTTTGGATTGATTTGTGTGTATTTATTTTATTTACTACTGTTTTTTTGTTTTGGTTTATTTTATTTTTTTTTTTTTTTAGGTTTTACTTCTGGATTCAAGCCAGGCTCCTGAAAATCTCTCGTATGCACAGAAAAAGAGTGCTAGGGAGGTCTCCTTCATAATAAATAATGCTGATAACAAGTTGTGGGTTGCCAGAAAACGAGCAACTGTGCAGTGGGATGCCCGCTTGGAAGATGTTTTAGAAGATGGAGGTAACGAGGAATTTGAGGAAAACTCTGATGATGAGGAGTGTCTTGACTGTACCAATCTAGAGGACCCAGATGAGGAGGAGGAGGAGGAGGAGGAAATTATCATGAAAAAAGATGATTATGAGGTGTGCCACTTTAATATTGTGTTTAGTTTGTTTATTATGTTGCAGTGGGTTGATAATGAATCTTTTACTACACTTATCTAGAAACTACTGGAACTTGTAGAGGAATTGAAAACTAAACTGGCTACTGAGAAAAAGGATAAACTTCTAATGGAATATAAAATCCGTCAGGAGGTAGCGAATGAGTTTACACAGCACTTCATGCAGCGAGAGAATGACTTCAGGTAGGTTTATGGAGTGTCATGCCTTTGATAAGCATGTAAGTATATTCTGTCCAGTTAATGCACGTTTATAGAAGCAAAAAACACCCATTTAAAGCACAACAGTACTGTAAAACATCATGTCAGAAAACTTTACATGATATTTTACAGGGCTGTAAACATGGGAAAGAACAGTGTCTCAGTTTTGTGCTTCAGTTGGAAAGGACAAACATTTGTAATCTCAATGTAAGCCTATGGGCATAATGTGTTTCACGCTTTAACTCAAAAACGAAACAATCACAGATAATCCGCTCTTGCCATCTGAGAAACCTTATCCAGGACTGTAAGCATGTAAAAGAACAGTTTACTCAGTTTCGTGATTCACTATTCCATCATCTTGGAGACGTGCAGCGATGCTGCTTCAGGTCTTCAGGAAGTAACTGCACCAAAAGGGGCTAATCTGCAGCTAGGTAATCCATGGGCTGTGTTAGGGGAAACTGTATGGCTTTATCACACTTAAATCCTGAACAGCTTAATTTTTAAATGGCCAACATTACTGCAGTTTAGCTACATATGTCACCTGTCAACTCCTTCAGTTTAGACTTTTTAAATTTGCTTCCCCTTCTTAACATGATTTTGCCATAGTTCAGTTTTTCCTCCCTGGAACGATAAGTTTGATTATATATAATTGTTTTATGAATATCATTTTATTGTAGTCACTTAACTTCTTTTGTTTTTAAATCAAATGATTTTTATTATTTATACATAGTACACACACACCAAAATAAACCCCCCATAAAATGACAATGAGTTATGGTGTGCAGCAGCTTTAAACCATTCACTGCCATTCACAGTGTACAAAAGTATAATCCATAACAGAACGTTCACATTAAAAGTTTGACAAGTAAATAGACTAGCTATTCAACTGTATGGGAAAGAAATTGCTGTGTACAGTGCAATCCATCGACCAGACAACTTTGTATACCTTATGGTATGATAAGGTTTTGCAAGTGCTGGGCCAGGCTTTGGATCCTGAAGAACCACTCCTAAATATCCTAAATTTAGTTTGTGTGGAGTATTTTACAATGTATAAATATGAGACATTGGTGCTGTATCTGCAAGCCACCTAGAGGGAAAACAAGTATTTATCAGTGGACTTGTCTCGAGGGATATATCCAAGGATCCAATGTCTATAGGTAATGTTCTGTTTTGTTTTTTTNTTTTTTCTAAGTGTTCTGTCATCTGCTTCTGCTCAGTCTCCTTGTTCTACTTTGTACAATAGTGAACGTTTGCAGAAAGAAAAAGACATTTTGGAAGAAAGATGTGATGAAAGACTAAAGATCTTCCAGGATTTGGTGAGGACGTGTTCCAGTGAAACAGAGGAGGAAAAAGACGAATCCAAAACATTGGGAGATGTAACTGAACCTCCTGCCCAGGTACAAATTCAATAGAGCAGAGGTTAGGATGCTGGTGAGGGGAATCTGAAAGCAGGTGTTCTGTAAGATGCCTGACCTGAATAATATATTCTTTAGTGATGGATTTCTAAAGTTATCTCTGATTGCACAGCCATTGTCAGGCCTTGACTGCATTATATTCTATAGAAGCAATGCTATGCATGGCAGATTCAAGGACACTAGCCTTTTTATTAATAACTAACTATAATGGATAGAAGATTGCATTGATGATGACATGAGAAATACATGAATGGTTGAGGGTGAGTGGCAACTGACAGGGGCATTCAAGAGAAATGCGTGTGTTNTGGTAATGTAAACCTCCACTGTGTTGAATTTAACTGCGTGATGTGTGACTTTTATTTTTCATGATGTTCAGCCTTTTGTGTTAACAATAATGTTGCACTCATCTATTCACGAGCCAGAAGGCTTTGTACATATGTATTAGACATTGAGGCATGTTCTAGATAAGCTGGCGGGAGATGAATATTACTTTCTCCTTATCAGGTTGATGACTGCAACATGCCTCTTCAAGAATTCTTCTCTTCCATGCAGACCGACCTGGCGGTGATCAAACAGCAGGCGGTGGAGGCCCATCATCATATTACAGCTATTCAAGATGATCCAGATACAATCGCTGACCTTCAGGAGAAACTTGTGCAAATAACCAGTGATCTTCATACAACCCAAGNGGAGTTAAAGAAGCAATCTGCTGGTAAGAAGTCATGCCGACATAATATGCGTTTGTGGGTTATAGAAGTTCATAGGGTTATGTAAACATTAAAAATGGAACATACTCAAGTTTTTTCAGTCAAAAGCTCATGTATGCAGAATTCTCCAAACGTTCTTTCTATGTAAGGTGACTGGGGGGGGGGGTCAGGAAATGTAAGTTTACATCATTGGTTATGCCTATTAGCAACTTTTCTTTTCCATGCTATTTAGCTTTATCACATGATGTTAGTTTTCATATTGGTTGGATGTGATTTGTACTTCATACTATGCGTTTAGTAATTCATTTCTCTCTCTACCAGTGGTATTTGGTCTTAGGTGGCATAGTGAGGATTTGGGAGAAGGTTTGGAGTAGCTCCCAGGAGCTTGCTTCTAAAACTCGGCACCAAAAGATCCAAATTTATATAACCCACTGTGTATTTCACCCCTGTTCGCATGACCCAGTTTAATCTCTCATCCTGGTACTTTTCCTAAATGTGGGAGCCTGGATGCCACTTTCATATCTTGTGGTCATGTACAAGGGTTCAACAGTGTTGGGGAAGGGTTCTTGATTGTGTCTGTTTCATATGGGTATCCTAATTTTTTTTTTTTTTTTTTGCATATTAGTAGGGTTGTTTAGCAAATTTACACAGGATATGGGGTGACTCTCTGAACTCTACCTAATTACTATGGGCCAGACCCTTGATGACCTCTCTATCTGATTTCTGACATTTCTTGATTAGGATGAACTCTTTCTGTTTTCTCCTGTTTTTGAGATGTTTGGTTCTGTGTGTTCTGTAAGTTACCTAATGTAATATATATTCATATTGTATCATTGCTCACTGTCTTCTGGTCTACTGTACTTTATTTTCTTTTATGGTGGTTTAAGTTTGTACATGCATTACTGACTAGTGTAAACTTTCAATAAAAAACAGATGAAATAAAAATAAAAAGTATTTCTCTTAGCCAAGCAAAATATCCTTTTATACATATTATAGTCACGTAAATGTACTAATATATCGACGAACACCGCAGGGATATAAACACCATTGGAACGTTAAGGCCAACATCTACAACGTCTGTTTCCATTTTACAATAGACATTTAGATACAATTTTATATTATCAGTGTTGGTTCCAGTTTTATAAAACAGATAATACATTATTGTGTTGTGCACTACAGGTGGCATTAACAACCTGGGCATTCTGATGCTTGTAATACTCCTGGGCACCATCTGCAGGCATCTGGGAAAGCCAGCATGCCTGCGTTGTTGGTGATAAAAATTTTTTTTATTTTGGTGTTTAAAAAAAAAAAATACCGTATATATTAAACTGAATGTTAAATCTGTTAGAAGCATATGGAATCCTATACGTTGTCTATTGTTTCCTGAGCAATATTGCAAGTTTGTTACATGCTTGTTGTCTTAAGTTGACACCTTGAAAACTATTAATACGACAATCGAGTCATTGTCCTGTATAATGTCAGTAAGTCATCCCAGTTTTTTTGAGGTGAAATTAGCTGCCTCTGCTTATATTCGGGCCGGCTTATACTAGAGTGTATATACGGTATGTCTTACAGTTTTGGTGGGGGTGAAAATAGTATACAGCCCTTTTTGTTTAGACAATCTAGTGCTTGTACTTTTATGTAGATGTATGAGCTTTTACAAGTACATTATCTCGTTTGGTAAGTCTTTTTAGTACTTTGCCTTAAATTAGTACTTTGCCTTTTAAATGAAATGCTTTACAGCTTAATGTTAGAAATGATTGTGATCTGTACATGTAATTTTATCTGCTCTCTAATTTGTTTATAGAGCTACAGAAACACACAGACCAATGCACTAGAGCAAACCTTCAACTGGAAGAGGCAGAACAGGTGAGAGCTGGTATCTATGTAAGGGTTTATACAGCTGTAGCACTTCATTGTTTTTAAATCAATACGTTTGTATTTTACTTTAAGAAAATCTCCTCACAAAGACAGCAGATTGATCAATGTATGGAAATGATTGAACAAAAGGATGCAGCAATAGAAAAGCTTAAAGACCTGGTTTCTCATTGGGAAGCTAAATGTGAAGATTATGTAAGTAGATGTTTTAGTGTTTGGGAAAGCATTTTTTTCCATCTTGTTATTGTGCCACCGTAATACCTTTCCTGAAATAGTACAAAACATTTGCCTCCTTAATTTGTATACAACCACATACCCAATAAAATAACTGTGTATATTCCTGGGTCCCTTCTATAATAGTATTACATGCTCCAGTATAGTGGGTACTTAATAAGGAAAGTTTACTTTAAGTTTTTTTTTATTAGGGTTTTTTTTTCATGGCTTGTAATCCAGTAAGATTGTAAGATTGTAAGATTACAGGGACAGCACAGACTCAGATGTGGAATCACACGCCAGATGTGCACTTGCAGATACCTTATCATATGGAATATATGAGAGATGATCACTAAAAAAACCTAATTATTTCCAGTCAAGCTATTAACTTTGGTTAGTCATTGTGGGATGCTTACCCTGTGTATCATGGTGTAATAGTTTGGGAGTTACAATACAAGAACCCTAACTCAAGATTCTCGTTTGTCCCAGCGGTCAGAAGTCAGGATAGAGCACCCATATAATAAACGCCTCCCATAGCGCTCACACCCACACTTTCTGTAATGTAAATCAGTATGGAGGCCTGAAATTTAGAGGATCCGCATACGAACTGAATTAGCAGTTCACGTGAATGGTTCTGTCCTGTGTTTCTTTCACCAGTTCTTGGTAAGTAATCTGTCTTTGTATTACTTCAATAGGAGAAGACTGTTCTTACCATTGGAGGAGAAATGGTTCTAGGCAGCACCAATGGAGGTTCCACAAGCCGGAAGAGACCACCTGACGACCAGTATCACACTGAGGCGCAACCCCCATCAAAAAAGAAAGGTATCTGTTCAGACCAGCCAAGTGGCAGGAACCCTTTCTCCTCTGTCTCAATGCAGAGACAGAATGTCACGAATCGCAGGCTTTATCGTCTGAAAAGGAGAAAGTCTGGGTTTTCCAACGATGTAAAATGGAGATGACATTGACTATTATTAACTGGACTTCCATATGATGCTTTTTTTTTCTATTAATTTAAAATAAACTATTTACTTGTTTACTTGCTGCTTCTCTTTTCAATTCATGAACTAACTGCATGTTCTTAACAACTAACACCATGCTTGTAACATTCAGCTTCCTATTAACATTTATACTAACATTGCCATAACTTCCCTGATCTATACAAACTTGCATTGTAATATTAGAAGCACATGCACCGGACATGTATTCTGTGCGTGTTTTCTTTAAATATGCTTTTATAATGTGTTGTATTTATTTACCTAGACACCTATTAAATTACATTTTTGTTCTTTATGCTTTTTTATTTTGTTCCAGAGTTGTATAACAAATGACACTGGAACACTGTAATGTTTTCAAAAGTTGACATGTTGCTCGTTGCCACCAATCAGATTCTAGCTCTCACTTTTGTATACTAGACAATATTGACTAGAGTCTGTGTAGTTGTTATGGGCATCATCTCCAATTTTCCATTTCCAACATTGTCAGTTTAGCTCTTCATCCCTTCAGAACAGGCTTAAAGTGCCACGGCCTGCAGGAACACGTGTTCTCACGCTGGACCATACACTATCTGATTTGCATAAGATTGTCTGCTGTAGTCCTTGTTTGTTACATTTTAATTGAAGAGAAGACATAGAACAAAATCTATTGTGTCACTGACATGTTAATGTTTACAACATAACCATAGATCCACAGTTAGGACAACAAGAATACATTCTGACCTATCTGCAATGCAGTTTTAGCCCTTTTCAAAAGGACTACCTGTGATAATTTGTCCTTTTGCATTGTTTGTGCTAAGGATACGAATGACTGGTCTAAATCAAGCCAAATGGGTCTAAAAACTTATGCAGGTTCCCTCTTCCAGGAGAAAAAGATCTACAATTGATCTAACAATGCCTTTAGCTGGCCATACACTATAAGATAAATTGTTCCAATCTAAAGATTTTTTTCAAGAGTGGGCAAAACCATGTTGAATTGCAGGGGAGGAAAATTGAATTAATTGCAATCAGTATTAGAGGTGAGAGATGATGTTTCCAGCCCAAGTGTAATAACAGTGTAACAGTAACGCTGGTCAGTATCTGTGTGCAACATGCAACAATAAAGTATTCTCCCTGCATGCACACACTGACATTCATTTTACCCCCCTGCAATTCAACATGGTTTTACCCACTCTTGAAAAAAATCTTCAGATTGGAACAATTTATCTTATAGTGTATGGCCAGCTTTTTAATTGGTATATTAAGTTCATAACTTTTTGCTTTTTAACACTATTTTGTATAATCCTTACTATGTTAAGATGCATGGATAGCTAGCTTGTTTCCCCCCCAGCATGCATGTGTGCCATTACATACACCTTCCTTGTGTGTCCTTTTCATTTCATGTATTTTGCTTTGTTCTCCATGTCTGCTTACATACAGTATCCATAACAAAGTTCAGATGCTGATTTAATAGATTATTGAAGGGGGCCCTCTTATACATACTATAGAAGATTGATACATTGGTGCAATTACACATAGACTAGGGACAATTTAGAGATGTCTGCAATTAGCCTACTGGTATGTGTTGGGGGTTTGTTTTTGTGTGTTTTTTTTTTTTTTATTGTTGACATGGCATCCCCCTGTGTGCAGTGCATAAGCACTGTGTAGACCACCCCTAGCTCATACAGTCCCTCTTTAAAAATTATAATCTCTCCCTTAAACTACTAATGTGAGATTAACACTCTTGCCCCCTGAAGTGTTTGCGCTGTCTTTTGTGGAGTATTTATTTATTTTTAACTTTCTGGAGTCTGGATCGTGCAGAAATCTTGACACCATTCTAGAGAACAGAACACACCCTTTTCAGAGGTCTGGATCCAGTTCATTGGTATTACACAAACCTAATGGCTTACTTTTTCTTTGAGGCAAAATAATGAGAGACGCCAGTCTCTCCATATGCTCGCAGAATGCCTAACTCCATCTAAACCTTTAACTTCAGTTCATTTTCCACTGATGCAATATCTTGAAATTCATTTGTGAAATAAAGCACAAGATGAAGCTTTACTTATATTTTACTAATGATTGCATTGTGCCTTTTTAATGATTGCATTGTGCCCCTATGAGGTCATGGATGGCAGAAAATATTCCATGCAAAAGAACATAATTTACACACACAGCTAAGATGCATCTAAAACCTGCTTTCCATTGTTTTCCAGCTACCTGGTTGCCTTGAGGCACGTGCAGTTTTGTATGTATTCTTAGAACACTTACCCTGTTTCCCTGCTAATAAGACTCTGTCTTATTTATTTATTTATTTGCTCCACAAAAACACCATAGGGCTTATTTTGGGGGTAGGTCTTATTTTAATTAACATTGACAGAGATTTATATAAACGGTTCTGCTTTTATACCCATCATTCCCCTTCGTCCTGCTGTTGTGGTGTGTGTGTGTGTGTTTTTTTTTTTTTTTTTTTTTACAAACTGGGGAATTCGCTAGGTCTTATTTTCAAGGTAGGTCTTATTTTCGGGGAAACACGGTAGCATCTAGAGTAGACTGTATATAGGTGTGCAAGTGTTTGTACTAATCTTCTTCCTTTTACCTACTAGCAGCCATGCATTGTTTAACTGTACAAAAATCTCATACTAAGTAAGCTTGGGCATTAACATTGGGCTAATAACCAAACTCTAATTTATGCTTTATAGAACATATTGAGACTAACCTGAAAAGCGATCACAATCAAAATGATACCTTGCAGAGTACTCTACGCCAGCTGGAAGATGAGAAGGTTGAAAAGGAGAAATATAAAGTTGATATAGCTACCCTCAAACAGGCCATTGGCGAGTCAGAGGAAAAACTCGTCAGGTTAAAGGAACAAGTGATTCAATTTGAAACCAACGAAAAAAATCTTATAGCCGAGCTGCAGACCCAGAAAAATCTCGCCCTCCGTTTAGAGGGAACTGTTGATATGTTAAGGCAACAGGTAGATAAAAATCAGCTAAACAATGCCAGCAAAGTTGCTCAAATCAAAACCATTTACAGTAAGTTAGATGACTTTGGCAAGAGTGACCCAAAGGATGCCTCTGGGCAAGTAGAGTTATTAAACCTAAATGATGTGGTTGAGGAAACCTCAGAGAGAAACCTTGCTGGACAAGGTAACCGGACTGAAACAACGGCATCGGAAAGAGAGAGTGCGTTTTACAGTGCAGTAGAAGGTCTGTGGGCAAAATGTCAAGCTGTTCTTCAGGAATCTGTCAAAAAGAACAAGCTAATCATACACCTCGAGACACAGCTTGATGACCTACGAAAAGAAATGGGCCTCCTCCAAAATGCGAGGGAAATGCAGCAGAGCCAGGATTCTTCCAAAGATTGCTTTCTTAAGGAAAAAGATGAGCTTATTACCCAGCTTAGAGAGCAATTGTTAGAAATCTCCAACCATTTAGAGGGACATAAAAAGCTAGAGATTGACTATAAGAATGAGTTATTGTTGAATAGTCAACAGATAAAGGACCTAGAACTCCTTGTGGATTCATACAAAGACAAATATGAAAAGCTTAGCGGCTTGGAAGAAGAGAGCAAAGGAAAATCTGCCGCCATACAAAGGCTTGAGGAACAGTTGGCAGAACTCCAGGCTAAACACATGGCTTGTGAAAAGAACGAAAAGACATTAAGCGATGAGAAGGCTGACTTGGCACAAAAGGTTCGAGCAATGCAGGAAGAACTTACAGCTGCCGAAAACGCAAAGAACAAGGGGGAGAAAAAAGTCAAAGAGTCAACGGAAGAGACAGAAGCGTAAGTATAATCATGGCTCAATTGTGTCAAAGTTGCCTTTGTTTAGTCCAAACCTCATGCCCAAGTAGTCATTTTAAGGTATAGCTTAAACTTACCTTCATTATTTGTAAATTGCGTATTGATTTTTGTAGTTCTCCTACTCATTGTATTTTCTTTTCATTGAGATCATGAGAAATGTTTTCTTTATGGAGCTGCGGATTTGATGACCGTTCCTTTTATCGTCTTTTTCCAGTGCTGTAATTAAGCAATGTGCTCCTTTCACTTTATGCTTTTGTGTTATTAAGGTTAAAGAAAGAGCTTTTACAACAAGCCAGTCAGCTTAAAACAGCCCAGCTTGAACTTCAGAGGAAAGAGGAAGATTGCACAGAGTTCAAAGATAAACTATCGGATGCCAAGAAGCAAATACAGCAAGTTCAGAAAGAGGTCAGTGGTTTTCGGACACGATTTAGACACATAAGAGCAGAGAAATNGTTTTTATGGTCATTCCCTCTGCTACTGATGTAACATTTTGTAATAATAAACATCTAATGCAGTCCTGTGGATATGAAAATGTTGCGCAGAAAGCAGAGGTTCTGACTGACAGAATGAATTGAGAGAGGACAGGTTGTGTGGTAAAAGTGTGCAGTGCTCTGTATGATCCAGTCACACAGCAGTGTTAGTAACACATGAAGGTGCATAGTTATAAGTAGGGCTGAACATGTTAAGGTTGTCTGGACAGATGCGTTTCATGGGAGTTCTTTAAATATTTGGAGAGTAGAGAATAGTCTAAATGGTTGAGGAATATTATTCCAGAGAGTGGGTGCCGCTCTGGAGAATCTGGAAATACNGACAAGCAGTCATATAAATTCATGTTTTGAGGAATTAACTTTTCAGTTCAGTTTATTCTTTAAAGGGTTTTGAGGAAACCGCCATACAGTACGTCAGGGGATACATCCTAATATGTGCAGTTGAATCGTACCTTCACGTTTTAATTTTATTTGTTTGTGTTACATAAAAAAAACTCTGGTTATATTTTATAGTGGAATGTTCTAGAATGTGCTTTAAATATACTGACACTATAGGTAAAATGATACTTGTATGTCTTAATCAAATCACTGTCCTATGCTGGTTTTGGCAATGTCTGGAAATCATGTTACATAATGTGACACACAGGAGTTAAATTTCTATTATTCTCTATTTTTTTCACAGATCTCTACAATGCGTGAAGAGACAAAGACTCTTACCAACAAAATCAATGAATATGAGAAAATGAAGAAGCAGATGTCTTCTGAACTAGAAGTGAAACAACGAACAATTCAGCAGCTGACCAAGGTTGTCATAAACACNCCTCACGTTCTGCAAATCGTTATACACACACACCAGGCAGCTATGCTATTGTAATATATGAATGAATCAGTTTGCTCGACAAGACTTTCAGACATGTAGGGAATATTTTCGATAGAGCATGGGAAATTTGTTTATAGTACTGTTTTACCCTAGGTTCTTTTTGACTCTCAATTTATTTTTAAGGTTTTGTCTATTATGTTCATCATAACAAGAGATGTTATTCCACTTAACAACCACTCCTTTTTCCATAGACCTTCGACAGTTTTATACCATGTCCTTGTGTATTAATACGTCTTCTTAGATAGAAATATGCCTCCCTCCTCTACCTGGTGAAACAATTTGCTGTACAGTATTTGTCTTTCTGGACATGGGCCTAAATTTACTAAGCAGGGAGAGTGAAAAGTGGGGATGTTGCCTATAGCAACCNATCAGATTAAAGCTCACATTTGCATTCTACTTTTTTATACTTTTTAAAGTCGGGTTTAAAAGAATCAGAAAGACCCTTTTTAATAATTTTCCTGGAACATAAGACAATTGCTTTTCCAACTTCCTGTGCCTTTTAGATTTTTTTTTCCTTTAGTTTTCACACAATCATATTAGCAAATTAGCGAAGCAAAATAATGGTGTAGCTCTATTAGTAGATGATACTGAAGTTTCTCACGAGCAGGGATAATACAGTTTAGTAGTTTAGTATCCCATAAGCTATTTTAGATCTAAGGAGACAAACTAGAAAAGCTGAAGAAAAACAATGATGCTTTAGAGATTCAGGTTGTAAATCATTTTCTCTTATTCTATCATTGTACTTCGAGTTTACAAATTGTTACTTCATAACTAGGCTATCTGCTAAAGTAAAGATGGTTAATCATCGAGACATGATAGAGCGTGTACCTGCTGATCACTATTTGATTTATGCTCTCATAAAGGTTACAGTGGATAAGTAGAGATTCATAAACCCCCTTTTGTAATAAATATGTTTATAGGAACAGCGTGATCATGAGAAAAATGAAGACACAATGCAGCTTTACCAGAAGGCATGTCAAGGTAATGAGTTCCATGTTTCTTTATTTTTTTTTTACTTATACTTAGGTGTATCATTTAAAGATAAGTTCTTAAGCCTTTAAATTCTATAGTTACATTTCTTAAGTTGTTTTGCTATTATCCTATGTCTCACAAATCATTGAATTTACTAATTACTAAAGGACTCAAGGCTATCATAAAATACCCAATAACATTGTTAATTGATATTTAAATATTCCTACTATCGCACCCACATATTCTATATCCTTAACACAAAGTTGTCACAAAATCTCCTGTGCATCTGCACCCAGATTCGCACCTATTAAGAACCAAACGGGGAGCTGCCTCACAGCCCTGCTATTAATTACCACCTGTCCCAGCCAGCCCTGGCTAGTATTATNCTTGTCTCCCCTCAACACAATGTACAAGGTCTCTGCCTAACCCTCACTTCTTGTATACTTAGCTGAGGTCATTTTACTCTTAGCTAGGGGGCCTACAGAATATTCTCCCTTAATTATACCACCCCCACCACTATTAGGGTAAAAACCCAGTTGCCAGCACACTTTGTTCACAGGTATGTGAGCCCACCAACTCTTGTTTATATTTAGATTTATCACCCCGTGATCTAACCCAGAAANATTACAATTAAGATATTGAATATGCAAATCAATACAATATTATCCAGTAGCTTCNAGCTGTAAAACATCCTCTTCAAAGACTAGAGTTCAGAGCAATATGAATAGGCTATATAAATAACAGTGGATTGTACAAAAATAAAGTACAATGCTCATGAAATATAACAAAGGCAAAACATATGAAATGTGTTACAAGGATAATTAGAAGTAGTCAACAAAAGGAAATACAATATGCCCTTTTCTGGCTCCATTTTGTATTTGTTTAAAAACAGGCAAATGTTTTTGGTTAGGTGCCAATCTCTTCTGCATTAAAAACCGATTTTCATATAAAAATACAGCCTCATACTTATCAACAAACAAAATAACTGTATAAAAGATACAGGATCATGTCTGGTATTTAGAGTGACGGTGGTGAAGGCTTTGACACAGGGGTAATGTGAGTTACTAAAGTCTAGATGGTGGCTGTATCCAGACTAATTTGGTGAACCGATCTTTAAATTTGCACTAAGAAGTATGATTCCTATTCCTCTCCTTATGGGGTGGAGACCACTTCCCATATGGACGGGAATCTGCAACTGGAACCTTACCTTAACCATATGGGGGTGAACATAGGGGCTTACTGTATACTTTGCCTGCTCCTGTACATTTTGCTGTATGCACCCACCCCCCTCTTCCACCTACATAAATTGCTTTTGTTACGCAATTTACACTGAGCTCTAAAAATACTGCGCATATACTGTTTTGCGGCAAGACTGCAGACTGATGAATCTAATTCCTGCGTCTAGCAACCAAACATTTCCTCTTTACTTCAGCCACACTTCAGGAAAGCAAGCCCCTGTGATGAGGGGTCGGGTGTGGTGGAGGATAACGCATGTACGTTGGCTCTCTCCAGCTATGCTTAATAGAGCTCTCGCCATGAATGATTATGGCTGCAGTTTCATTCCTGCTTATTTGACTGCATTATTAATGAAAATAGATCCTCGTTCATTTCGTCCATACATCACTGAATGTTTTCCCTTGTGGTAAAACAGACATGAATGATAGTTAGCAATATACTGAAAAAAGAATATTTCACCTGTTTCCGTCAAACATACATTTTTCTGTTTATTAATGACTGCATATAACCCTATCTATTTGTGAAGGCTTGCTTTCCTATGTGTATTCATTTAGTACATTTACTTTGAATGATTGTATATAATTGCTTTTAAAGTCAAAAATTACATAATACCCATTTAAATGACAATTCATTAATATCAGTACTTGGTTACATTTCCTTCATCATAAATCTGAATGTTTCGCATTCATAAATACTGACAGAATTGAGATACAGGAGCATTTATTTCCAAGAATGAAGCTGGAAATTAATCACCCGTTTAATGCATTTTCTGCTCAATGAGTGCGTATTTGCTCAGTAACAAATTACAAGTGTCACTAGGGGATTTCCACAAGAATGTTTCTTCATTCGGTTATATATTCACCTATCTGTTACAATGAAATGAAGTGTTACAGTTAAATGTATGCATTACCGGACAAGCCCAGAGGGTAACGTATACAATACATCTCGACAGGTGACAAGGTTTGCAATCTGATCCCTATTAATATACTGTAGGTCTGTCCTACGACTTTGCCGGTATGGCTGAACATAAACTGCACAATAATCCAGCTAGTGCTGGTACTTTCTTTGTATTGAGCAATTATCTCTCTATAATCCTCTAGCTGTTATCTGTGGCTTGGAAGTATTTACGCACTGACCATCAGTCTGTGAAGCTGCAGCACTGAAGTGCAGGGAGCTTCTCTCCCACCAGTTTCATTTTTCAGTGGGAGTAGAGAAGAAGTGGTTCCAGATAAACTGATGAATGATTTGCACCTTTTAAATCGAACATAAAAACAATGGACCTGATCCCTACATAAATGATGAGCAATGACATCTGCAAATATGTGAGCCAGATGTTATTGGTATGTTACTAACATACCTGATCGGCATGCTGGTAAAGCAGGAAGNGGTGTGTTTANAACTTTACACACGAAGTGTGTAACCTCTGCCACATGTCTGGATCAGGTCCAATGTTNTATAATGTGTATACCTTGCATCTGGCTTAAATGAAAGTTTAATTAAAGTAGAATAATAACCTTGGATTGTATTTCACTCCTGATGCATTGACGACATGTTTATTTTTGCATTAGCTGATCTAATGCATTGGAAATGTGACAGAAGCAGCAAACAGTAAACATCCGTTCCAGAATTCCCAGCCTTTGGTTATGTGTACTGGGATTAATCAATTGTTTGATTTTAGTTTTTCTCCAGATAGTAAGTGCTGTGGTGTGAACTTTTTTTACCTGCTTTTTAGGAACAGTCACATCTTTTAAAATTACGCATTCTAAGTAGATCATTTATATATATATATATATATATATATATATATATATA
>JABWIB010007309.1:5638-23880 GCA_016617825.1 Platyplectrum ornatum
TATATATATATATATACAGATGGTGGGGACAGGGGACTTTTACAGGAGTACAGGGATAGTGACAGGGACTAAGGAAATAGGGAAAGGAAATAGGGATATAGGGAAATAGGGATCCGCAATAAGGAACAGTAATAAAAAATCTCTTTTTACACTGTATAATAGCTGTATGATAGCTCTCTATATGGAACACTCTCTCCCTCTCGGCACCAACAAGAGTGAGGAAGTAGGGGAGAGAAAGGTATTTTTTTTTGTTTTTGTTTACTTTTTTTTACTTTCTGTTGGCTGAATGGCTGGTCTGCACAGACCAGCCAATCAGCGGGTTCGTGTGAGGGGGGGACCTAAAACGGTCCTCCAATGATCATTAGTGATGGCTGCTATAGTTTACAGCAGCCGTCACTGTACGGCACTCGTCACGAAGGACCTTCCCGCTGCGCCGCATATATACGGCTCAGGGCAGGAAGAGCTGTATTATTTAAGCTCCCACGAGACGGCAAGAAACCCTGATAAAAAAAGGGAGATGCATTTATTCTGATTCTCTCTAGATATTCTCTGATTACATTTTACAATCACTAAGCCATTAACAGATCCTTACAGCTTCCCCGAGGGACATTATATAAATATACGGAGCACTTTAATTCTTTGCAGTTCCTTTATGTAACATTGTTATAGTATAGTAAATGTGCCTTATGGCAGAAATGCTCAGAAGCTCAAAAAACAGAATGGAATCCCCCTCCAAAATCTATCTATCTATCTATCTATCTATCTATCTATCTATCTATCTATCTATCTATTATCTATCTATTCATATCTATCTATCTAAAGCTGGCCATACACTATACGATAAACCGTTCAGTGTATGGGAACGATTTTGTTCCGATATTGTTCAAAAACGTTTCTTTGATCTTTTGGTCTGCACAAACTTAAATTGTTTTTTAG
Source organism: Platyplectrum ornatum (assembly GCA_016617825.1). NCBI lineage: Eukaryota > Metazoa > Chordata > Amphibia > Anura > Limnodynastidae > Platyplectrum > Platyplectrum ornatum. The sequence goes on from JABWIB010007309.1 coordinate 6,575, forward strand.
TGTATCTCTGGCTGAGAAATTAGTTAGATAGATAGATAGACAGACAGATAGATCTTAATGTTAATGTAAATCACTGCCTCAGTCCTGATCATTACAATGAATATGCAATGACATCCATTCTTTCAAATCCCATCCCATCCCATCCCATCTTCTAATTCTTACCCTAACCCTTCTCTTCCACTACCTAAGCTTCCATTCTCTGCAGCCTAAACCCAAACCTCCCTTCCCCACAAAATAATCCTAACTCTTCCCTTATATCCACCATTAACTCCTGCTGCCTAACCCTAACCTCCCACCCATACCGCTGCCTGACCCTAACCCTTCCTGCGCCAGCAGCTGTCAAAGCTTTTGTCCTTATAATGGACTACTCCATTCATTAAAATTATTTACTGCTATCACTCTATTTCAGAATAGTTGAAACCAAAATTTAGATGCTGCTGTATCTATTTCCAAAACATTCATTATTAAAATGAATAAGTGTTATTTTCATCTATTGCATCTCACAAAGGACCAGATCCAGATAAGAGAGGAAAGTTACACCTGGGCAAAACCATGATGATTTGCACGGGAGACATTTCATTTGTTGTAAGCAAACTACTCTGTGGTGGTACTAGAAACAACTGAGCTTGGTTATATAGAGTTACAAAATCCAGATATATGTATATTTTAAACATGACCAATATTAGATGACAGAGGAAACAAGGGTCTCAAAAAAAGGTAAAATGTAAATGCTAAGGAGTTGAGGTGCTAATAGTAGGATCATAGTGAAGGACAAGGATTGGTCAGTGGTACTTGAAGCGATTCTATAGTGGTTAAGTCGAACACATCTACTGTAAATATACCATGTTTTTTTGGTCCAAAAAAACACCATAGGGCTTATTTTTGGGGTAGGGCTTATTTTAATTAACATTGACAGAGATTTATATAAAAAGTCCTGCTTTTATCCCCATCATGCCCCCAGTCCTGCTGAATTCACTGGGGCTTATTTTAAGGGTAGGGCTTATTTTGGACTGTTTTGCAAAAAAATAGGGTAGGGCTTATTATTGGGGTAGGTCTTATTATCAGGGAAACACAGTAGTTGCAAATCACCTGTTTAATTCATGCAACTCTAGATTTTAACGTTTTAATTGAAATCATTATTTATTCGTTAGATTTAAATCGTACGACCAAGGTTTCATGGACTCATTAGACTACAGATTCATTTCCATGAGAAGTTGTACCTTCTTGAATTAGGATTTCCATCATCATCACAATCTGAATGTGAATATGAAGCACATTTATTTGTAATGGTCTTTTAGTCCTGCTAAAAGTTGTAGTTTTTTTAACATTTTGATTTAAAACGAAATTTAAATGATTTAAATTGCCTGATTTAAATTGTTTGATTTAAATCACGCAACTCTGTTCCCGTAAATCTGATTTTCTAAACCAGTGGTTATTATACCAGCGGGTTTTTGGAATGTGGGGTAACTGTAATTTTGATTGCAAAAATTATGTACTCAGCCTATTGCAGGGAGCTACAAAGGGTTGCACCAACAAAACTCCTTCACAAACCACATATGGTAGTAAATCCAATGGTAATAAAATACAGTATGGGGTGCTGCCTACCTGACCAGAGCAACATACAATGCAAACAGAAAACTGGATGCACATGGCAGCTACATATAATATACACATTCCAGTATGCTGTGGGTATTATGAAGCAGCTTAAAATTTTGAACACATGACAAAATACTACTGTAAAGCCACTAAAGCATTTAATCACAGAGCGTAATACACAATAAAGTAAATATTTCATTCATTATACTGTACATAAAATGAGCTGGTTTAATAACCAATACAAAATATGAAACAAAAGCATCAAACACTAAATACACTAATTTTACATCACAAATGTTGGAACTGATCCTAAAAGACAGGGCCTATATTTACTAAGCTGTGTCATTGGATATGTGGAGATGTTGCCCATAGCAACCAATCAGATTCTAGCTCTCAATTTTTACATACTGAAATGGTCACCTTGAATCTAAATGATTGCTATAATGGACAACATCCCCACTTTCCCATTCCCGCAGTTCAGTAGATATAGGCCCGGGTATCATACCAATAACATTGTCCATGATAAACAATAGGACAGAAAAACACAACGTATTACGGTTAGAGGGAAAAACTTTGAAGCCACTGATGACAAAATAATAACATAAAGTAGATAGAGGTATACATAGTAAAATAAAGAGCTAGGGTGCAGAAACATGTTTAAAACACCAATAAGGAATTAAAGTGATTTTAAGAAATAATTCAAGAGAAGAAATAGTCCTTTTGTATTAATATAAGTAATATAGAGAGATAAAAATGTGTCATGCATTATTAATAGCAGAACTAAGCAACTAAAATTAAACCAGCAGTATAATTGTAGTCTTTTGAAACAGTTATTCTACTAATACAGTTCTTTACAGATTTTGATCAGCCATTAAAACCATAATGCTGGAAAAATTATGCTGTGTAGATGCTGGGCTATTTTCAAATGATTTAGCATTTAAAATGGAATAGTGAAGATACTTTTCTACACATATTCATGCGTCTGATCCAGACATCCGTACACTAGGCTACTTATACAAGCTGCTTGCATAAATAGCCCATCCATGTGCAATGTTCATGTGTGTACATCGAAAAAAAGGCTCCTGAATGTCGATACTAAAATCTATCTATCTATCTATCTATCTATCTATCTATCTATCTATCTATCTATCTATCTCATATCTACCTACTATTAATTAGATTGGTTTAAGAACTAAAGATGATTTACCTCAAATCCAGTAACATTTCCTCCAAGAGCTTCAACAATTCCAGAAAGCTCAAAACCTGGGACCAGTGGCGTTTTCGGTGGATTGTCTATATTTCCTTGGCGTACCATCAAATCAATGAAGTTTAGGCCACTAAATGTAAAAGGATAAAAAAACAACTAATTTTTTTCATTACAATATATTATAATTTCATGCAAACGCATTTATATTAAATCCAATTAAACATATAATTTCATATTCTAGAAAAATCTACAGTATGGAATTCATAATGGCAGCTTAAAAATATTTGTTGAGTGTGAACCATATGAACAGACTGGATTCAATAGTAGAGACTGGATAACTAGGTGGTGGTGGATATGACACATATACAATAGTCTCTCGTTTATGTAACAGATAAACTACTACATTACTGACCCTGTAAATAATGATTTCATTGACATGATCTCCCCCCCCAGTGAATCTATGTTTGGGATCCTTTAAATTGCTGGATTTAAGATTGTGTTCCTTTAACAGTGTTTCTATCTGGAATTACTCCTGTAACAGATTTGTTGAATGATTCTGTTAATGATTTTTACCAGCATTCATTTTAAGCTCTTTTAGTATCCTAGGATGCATCCCATCTGGCAGCATTGATTTGTACACTTTCAGCTTTGAGAAGTCTGTTAAGACCTGTTCCTTCCTAACAGACCAGACTTGTAATTACTTCCATCAATATTTTTGCAATTTAACTGCAGTCTTTTCGCTCTTTTTTGTTTATGACTATTGAACAAAAATAATATGATCTGCCATAGCCTGTCCACAATGCTCCGACTCTCCATTTCAATCTTACAACTGTACCTTCTTTAAACTTCTATAGGAAAAGTAATTAAAGGTAAAACTGCATTGATGTAGTTGATGCATATAACATACAATTATTACAGTATTTAACAGTTTTTAGACCAGTCTTTAGATGAAATATTACTAGAATGTTTACTTCAACACAATTTTTTTAGCAGCTTAATTATAGTGCAAGTGCTAAAGGCTTGTTACTGCACTAAACTGTCCCTCGGTACCAGCCTCACTCAGGGGCGTAGCTAAAGGTTCATGGGCCCAAGGTGCAAAAATGCTGCTTGGGCCCCTTGCCCTGTTCAAAATTGGAACATGAGGGCATGGCCCACTATTATGATCAGGCCCCAGCAGCCGCAGAAGGGGGAGGGTTAGTCCCAACATCAAACAATGGGCAACAAAACAGAGAGAGAGAGAGAGAGGAGAAAGAGAGAGAGAGAGAGAAAGAGAGAGTGAGTGAAAAGAGAGAGAGAGTAAAAAGAGAGAGTAAAAAGAGAGTGAGTGAAAAGAGAGTAAAGAGAGAGGAGAGAGAAAAAGAGAGAGAGAAGAGAGAGAAAAGAGGGAGAGAGAGGGAGAGAGAGAGACAGAGAGAAAAAGAGAGAGATAAGAGAGAGAGAGAGAGAGAGAGAGAGAGAGAGAGGGAGAAAGAAAGGAGATAGAGAAAAGAGAGAAAGAAAGAGGACAATAAGAGAGAGAGAAAAGAGAGATATAGAGAAAAGAGAGAGAGACCAGGGGCTGTGAGCTTGGGGAGGGGGGTTGGAGACCGGAGGCTGTGAGCTGGGGAGGGTGGGGATGGAGATTGGAGGCTGTGAGCTGGGGAGGGTGGGGAACACTGACTTCACTGTCCCTCAGCATCAGGTGTAATGTCATTATCGCGGCTCTCTGTGGCTGTATAATCCTGCGTAAATTCATATGTGAACTCACACGGGATTATACAGCCACAGAGAGCCGCGATGATGACATTACACCTGATGCTGAGGGACAGTGAGTTCGATAAGGAGGGACAGTATAGTGTAGTACCAAGCTGAAAATGTGATGTGGGCTTGGTTTTNATTAAACCCATCCCACACTCTTAACAATAGTTTCACCAAACCGATGCCTGCATTAGGTATGGGTTCTATAGAACCGGTTAGAACCGGCTGAATCCCACCACTGGTTAGGCTGTTTAGAGACCTCTGTCGGCGTTGATCCTTTGTAGTGGTTCCATTCTCTGTGACAGCACTGACGCAAAATGGGCGAACCACATCCCTCTTCAGGGAGTCTTCCTGATATTCAGTCTATAAAATTAACAGATCTTCACATACCATACTGTTATTTTTCATAACATATAGAGGAATGAGGAGGGACATTGGCTTTATAGCAGCTGCTGGAAACACTAGAAGAACATTGTTGTATCCCATTAATGTAATATATGACCCAATTCAGCTCCAGTGCTTTAAGTCCCACGTTACAGAGAGGCAGCACCATAGCACTGGGATACAGTGATTTCATCTCGGCTATTTAGCTTGGCCCAATATGACTCATCTCAGCATTGCACACATTTACACTATGCATGATTGGTGACATTTCAGTTGGAACATGAGTCACATAAATGAATCATAAAAAAACGCATAAAACTTTTGGGATCAAAGATCCAGCAGAAAAATATATTGAATGACTTATATTGCAATATAGATTTTATTTAAATATTACCTGCTATACACTGGATGGTGAGATGAGATTTATGAGCTATGTGCCATGTAGAATTATAATTACTAAAGGGAGAAAATACATTGAANCACCTTTGCAGCACTGACATACTGTTCTCGTACTTACTACCGTGTTTCCCCGATAATAAGACACTGTCTTTTTTTTTTAGGACAAAACAACACCATAGGGCTTATTTTCAGGGTAGGGCCTATTTTATTGACCTGCTATTAATCTAATCATGGCCACCCAAGTGCTGGTAACATTATGGCACCTCATTGTTCCCCCAAGTGCTGGTGACATTATGGCACCTAATTGTTCCCCCAAGTGCTGCTGACATTATGACACTTCATTGTGATTTAAATAGGGCTTAATTTCAGGGGAGGGCTTACTTTAGACAGTTTACTGTAAAAGAGGATAGGGCTTATTATCAGGGTAGGTCTTATTATCAGGGAAACACAGTATAGTTCACAAAAATTGTCTTTACAGTACAGCTAAGCTCTTAAACACCAGCTTCAAACTAACTACTCTCACACTAGAAGACCAGTAAACAGGGATAGTGATCTATTATTATCTCTTCTCCTCACTAGGGTAAAAGTGACTGTGAGGGAAAAAATCCAAGTCAGAAAAACCACAGCTACATACGACTACATACAAACCAACCTTCAGCATATTGCTCCCAATAGAAGAAGCACGCTGGTAGGCCATTGTTTCAATCATCGGACTGGCGATTTTCCTTAGGGCACCTTAGCAAATGTGTCTGCATGTGGGGCAGAGTAAGTAAGAGCTTAGCTAAACCTTACATACTTCTCTCCTTCCCTCAGAACATTTTATATAGTTAGGGTCCAGAAGTGTTGTGCATGAGAGGTGAAAGCACTACAGAATTTAGGTTCGCAAATGTCAAAACTTAGGTCTGGCTCTGGCCTATATCTATTTGCAACCACATCAGCATGTAAAGGTGTAACTTTCCTCTCCTATTTATATCTTTGTATCTGGTCAGTGCACTCATACATTACAATATTCTTAAACATTGCTTAATGTATAAATATTTTCCAATTAGCAGCACAGGGTGATAAATGACACCATACATTTAACACTGTGAATCTGAAGTTTACCAATTCCACAGAACAGCAATGGTAGAACATCAGATAATGAGGACAACTTGCACCACATCCATCTGAGGTTAGGCACAGCAAGATTGCCAGGCGTCCAGGTGGTTCTAGCGCTCAGCTTTCAAAGGCTTTGACACGGGAAAGTTGTTGTAAGAACACCACATCAAAATAGCTGATAAAAAGTTATTATGCATGTTGACAACTGTCCCAGAATAAAGCTCACAAAATTCCAGCAGCGCTCACGGAATCCTGGAAAAGCATTCAACTATGCCCCATTTTTGGCAGCACAGTAATTAATGCTGCAAATTGTTTCATCAAGCCTTGCCCCAGGAGTCTCATATAATCAACTCCTAGAGACTGTCTCCTGATTCTCTCCTGTGAGCACTCCCGGAGGTAGACATAAAAAGTTATCAAGACTGGCATCATGTGGACTGAATAACAGGACTACAAAAATATGTTCTTAGTTACATAAAACTACAACTATGTGCTCTTTTAATAAAATCTGCTCTCGATAGGTCTGATAGGTAAAAGAAATTCCTTCCTATGGATTTTATCTTTCTAGTCTTTAGTATTATGTCACCAGTGCTGAAGGAATGAATTATATCACCAGCACTGGAGGAATGTATTATATCACCAGTAATGGAGGTCTGTATTATATCACCAGTGCTGGAGTAATGAATTATATCACCAGCGCTGGAGGAATGAATTACACCACCAGTGCTAGAGGAATGAATTATTTCACCAGCACTGGGGAAATGTATTATATCACCAGTGCTGGAGGAATGAATTATATCACCAGTGCTGGAGGAATTAATTTTATCACCAACGTTGAAGGAATGAATTATATCAGCATCACTGGGGTAATAAATTATATCACCAACATTGGAGGAATGAATTATAAAAGCACATTTTCTCACCTGTTAATGTGTTTTCCTTTGCTTCACCATGGCAGCCACTAATGGGTTAATCCCCCTCACAGCATTAGACCGGAAAAAGAAGACACGGCCTATATAACATCCGCCCCTCCAAGCCATGGTGTCTTCAACTTTTCAAGCTTTAAATAAATCAAAAAATTAAACATACTAACTAAAGAAAATATACGGGCGGGAAAAAAACTGCTGCCATGGTGAAGCAGAGGAAAACACATTAACAGGTGAGAAAATGTGCTTTTTTTCCCCTCTGCTCACCATGGCAGCCACTAATGGGTCATACCCAAGCAGTTAATGTCACTGGGAGGGCCCCTAAATAAGGTATATGCATACTACAATAAAACTTATATTACAGCACTAAGGACTCTACGTCCAAATCTGGATTCCGCTGAGGCCAGGATGTCCACTTTATAATGTCTGGTAAATGTATGCAAGGAAGACCTGCCTGCCGCCTTGCATATTTCCTGGATCTAGCCTAGTTCTTTGTCTGCCCAGGAGGTTGCCATTGCTCTTGTGGAGTGCGCCCAGATTGCTGCCGGAGGGGCGACCCCTTTTAGAGTGTAAGCTTCTGAAATGCACTCCCTTATCCAGCGGGCTATGGTGGATTAGGAAATCTGGCTATGTAGCGGTTCTCAGCTAAATTAATGTCAAATAAAGCTCCTAGGGCAGATATCTGTACTTTGATAGTAATCAGGGCCAGTCCTAAATCCAAGCCTGCTTGAAAGAATTCCAGCACTGTAGAAATCAGGCGGTGACTGAGGTTTCTCTGCTTGGACCAGTGAATATATTTGGACCAGACTTTGTAATAGGATTTCCTGGTGTTATCTTTACGTGATTTCAGAAGGGGAGAAATCACTTTCTTTGAAAACCCCTGTTGTTTCAGCGTACCGAATTCAGTAGCCACGCCGTCAGATCTATGGAGGCTGGTTCCGGATGGAGTAGCTTCCCCTGAGACAGAATATCTGGTGTCTGTGGCAGCTCCCACGGAGTGGCAAATATCTTCAACAGTAGGGGAAACCATGGCCTCCTGGGCCAGAAAGGGAGAATCGTAATCACCCAGAGATCTTCCCTTTTGATTTTCCTCAGTACTCTCGGGATGAGTGGTATCGGTGCAAAGATATATGCAAAGTTGAACCTCCAAGGTACGGAAAGAGCGTCCACGTGAAGGGCCTGAGGGTCTCTGTACCTCGAAAAGTAGTCAGGTACTTGCTTGTTGTCTCTGGATGCCATCAAGTCTACCTCGGGATGGCCCCATTCTCTTATCAGCATCTGGAACACTTCTGGGTTGAGACACCAATCGCCCGGCAGGCATGGATGTCTGCTTAAGCTGTCTGCCGCTACATTCTCCTTGCCTTTGATGTACATCGCCTTGATCCCCGGAAGATTGGATTCTGCCCAAGACAGGATTCTGCAGGATGAGACTTCCCTGTCTATCTGGGCTATCTGTGCCCAGCAAGTTGCACCCCAGCCTACAGAGCTGGCGTCTGTAGTAACTACCTTCCTTCTTGCAACCACCAACCCAGGGATTTTCTAACCTCCGGAGTGAGGATTATCCACTGATCCGGATTCCCTGCTGTTTGGTCCCATTGGTTGATGAAAGCCTGTAGCATCCCTTATGGAGACGTGCCCATGGAATTATGTCGATCATCGATGACATTAGCCCTAGGATGGTTTGACATTGCCTTGCCGTTACCCTGGTTGCTGTGGCCGCCATCCGTAGATGATTCAGCAGTTTCCTTCTTCTCTCGTGAGTGTGACGGACATTGCTTCTGTATCTATAAGCACCCTTAGGTACTTTACCAAGCGAGAAGGGGATAGATGACTCTTTTCTGATGATGAGACAACCGTGCCGGTCTGTATGCCTTCGCTTCTTTAAATTCTGTCGAAGGTCTAGAGAATTTTAGAGTAGGACCTCTTGTAGCACGATCCTGCGGGAGCCATTTAGACTTTCCACCAAAAGAGCGGGTAATAATTAAATTTTTTGGCCAAAGAGGTAATCTCCCTGAAACAGAAGAGAAAGTAGCTTAGCCTTAGACTGAGAATCCGCTTGCCACGGTTTTAGCCACAACGCTCTTCTAACCACCGCAATACCTGCTGCTGATCTGGCTGCTAATCTAACTGAATCCAGGGTGGCTTGACACAGAAACTCAATTGCCACCTGCATATTCTGAATGGAAGAGAGAAGATCTGGTCTCTTTATTCCATCAATAAGATCAGATTTTAAGGCATTACACCATCCACGTAACACTCTTGCTGTAACCGCTGCTGCAGATGAGGGTCTAAGAGACGCCCCTGCAATATTATGGAGTTTTTTAAACCCCATTTCCACCTTCTTGTCCATAGAGTCTCTGAAGATGTTGATGTCCTCTAGGGGCAGAGTAGTGCGCCTTGACAGACGGGCGACTGCTGCATCCACCTTGGNGGCCTCATCCCAGGACCTAGTTTCCTCCTGATGGAAGGGGTACATTTTTTGAAAGACGAGAGTTTACCGACATTTTGTTTGTCCGGGTTCCTCCACTCCTCCTGGATAAGGGCCTTTATTGCTGAAGAAAGAGGAAACACTTTAGGTTTTTTTACAGGTTCCACAAATAATAAATCTTGCATCAAAACATCCTCCTGAGATTCTTGGATATTGAAAGTTTTATGGATGAGCTCTAATAAATTGGAAACTAGGTCCGGGTTAACGTCACCCTCAGTCAAAGATGCCACTGACTCCTCCTCTGAAAGAACTGATTTTTCCGGGAATACCGGCGGATCTTCCGGTTCTGATTCCCCTGAATGGTCACTAATAACAGCCCGTGGCCTTTTAAGGGTTAACCTTTGCAGGTCATCTTTAGTGACAAAGGTACCCACAAGCATGTTTTTAATCATGGCCATGAAACTTATCATTTGCGGAGACGGAAGCCGTTGTTCCACCACCTTACACTTATCACGCACTGAGCCCGTGAATTTTTCAGGAAGCTCCCGTTCACTGGCCTTTAGGACCAGTCTATCCTTGCTGGACTCAGACCCTGCAAAATACATACATATATAAAAATATCAACAGGTTAACTGTACTAGCCATAAGCACAAGCAGTATTCATGTAGAAAAGAAGCCTCACCAGATTTTTTCTGCCTTGTATCCTCCATAGTGCTGCACAGGGTTACAGGAACGCTGGCTATTGCACACATACTGCAGTTTCACGTCAGCTTTTGACTGCAGGGGGCGTCACGGCACCCTGCGTCCTGGCGTCACGCCCGCGTTCACACGGATTCACCCGAGCACGTCACATCCTGCATAGCAGTATAGAAACCGCGTTCTGCCCGAGGTCTGTAACCGCGTGCGCCTTACCCCCAGGCACACTGAGGGGACCGCTGCCGGGCACGGAAGGAAGCACACTGTGGGCACACGGCAGCGGGCGGCCAGGAGGACGGCAGAGGGAGGCAAGTGATCCGGTCCACGCTGGAAAAGGAAAGAAGACACCATGGCCTGGAGGGGCGGATGTTATATAGGCCGTGTCTTCTTTCCTTTTTACGGTCCAATGCTGTGAAGGGGATTAACCCATTAGTGGCTGCCATGGTGAGCAGAGGGGAAATCACCATTGCTGGAGGAATGAATTATATCACCATTGCTGGAGGAATGAATGATATAACTAGCACTGGAGTAATGAATTATATCACCAGTGCTGGATGAATTAATTATATCACCAACGTTGAAGGAATGAATAATATCACCATCACTGGGGTAATGAATTATATCACCAGCACTAGAGGAATGAATTATATCACCAGTGCTGGAGGAATGAATTAAATCACAAGCACCGGAGGAATGAATGATATCACCAGTGCTGGAGGAATAAATGATATAACTAGCATTGGAGTAATGAATTATATCACCATCACTGGGGTAATGAATTATATCACTAGCACTGGAGGAATGAATTGATAGGGTTACTCAGGATGATTTCTATATTAATGACTGGGATTTGAGACAAAGATTTTTAATAAATCAATGCCTCAAGCTCCAATTGTGAATCTCCCAGAATTTCTGGTACAGATTTTAAATCTCTCGGGGGGGAAGCAAAAAGTCAGCAACCTGCTGAAGTCATCAGCAGGCATAATACACAAGTGTTACAAGCTATAACAGACTCNTCTCAAATTAATACCGAAATAAGCATAAAATGGCAGGTGGAACCTCCAGGGACGGTATGTAGCCATTGATAATATCTTGTTCATACGATCATGGCATACTATAATGTTTATGTTTGTTTAATTATTTTTTATGCAAAATTTTGTCATACACGTCTGAAACAATTATGTTTATCTAAAAGCATGTCAGCATAAATGAAGGCAGACATGTGGATACCAGCCTTGCTGGCTCATTGCCCAGAAAAATACAACAAAAGAGTAACAAGACATTTACCAACATTAAACTTGACAGAAATGCCAGTGTTACCATAGCAACAGTAACCCAGATTAAAGTGACTAAGCAGAAAATAAAAGATCCCAGGCTTCTCAATGCATTGCTCAGATACCTATCTATATGCCTTTGCATTCACCAATACTTATAATTAGTTCTGTAAATGGCTGCAGTATAGGTCAGTATAGGCCAGTTCTTCTATTGGCTCTGCTCTATAAGTGTGACGTTAATATAATGCTGGACAATAGTATCTCCAAGATACAGACCACAGCAACCATGGTAAGTGAACAGTGGCAGTGGCAGGTATGGTCTGTCCAAGCCACCAATGCTCAGCAACAATCAGGGCTGGATTAAGAATGGGACTAATGGGGTTACAGCCCCAGGCCTCCGTTGTCAAAAGGCCCATAGTCCTGCAATAATCAGTTTGAACAAGAAGGGCAGTGTGATTAATTGGCCCACATATAATTGAACCTAACAACAACAACAGTGCTCACACCCACACATCAATCACCACTCCAATGAGTAATGGTGCCTCCTTGGTGCCCAATGGGATTCACTACTAGCACAAAGTGCATCTACAAGCCATACTGTTCTGACTTGGTGACTGGCTCCACCAAATCTAAATCCAAATCTTAACCACCTTCTGTGGTGGCTACCAGAGATATAATAAAGAAATAAAGCTCAGTTTCTAGTTTTCTACTACCTGACCAGCAATGCCCATACCACGACCAGCATCAAATCTACCACTGTTGTCTTCCATCAAACCACCCAGGATTTATACAGCTACAGCTTATTTTATCCTGCACGGATCTAAACCAGATTGGGTCTATAGCATCTCATAAGCCCACTCAGTCATACATGCCTTGCCCCAAATGCTTCCAGGTAAGATTGGTTTTCAGTGTTGCTCCTCAGGCCCTTTGACTCTGTACCTTGCCTCAGTCACTCCTGCTTCTTATGTCACTTTAATGCCCATGTCTCCAGGCAGGTAGGTGGGGGGAAGGCTGGATCCTAAGCAGCCCTAACATGTAGTCATATTCCTAAAACATACCCCCACCCCAAAACTTATATTACTTCAATACATGAGAATGGGCACACTTTGCACCACTACCGTGTTTAGGATGAAATATTGGATACTGACCACCCACCCCTATTTCTCAAAGCTCCTCTGAGATTTAACTGGGTTCTAACGATGTAATATTAAACAAAATCTAGGTGAATAATATTGTTTTTGAGTGTGTTTACGTGTATAATTGACATTTTCAAGCAATGGGAATCCAGTAATAATAGATCCAGCCCCAGCTTTGCACAGACTACAGTGTTTCCCCTATAATAGGACCTACCCTGATAATAAGCCCTATCCTATTTTACAATAAACTGTGTAAAATAAGCCCTCCCCCAAAATTAAGCCCTATCTAAATCACAATGAGGTGTCATAATGTCATCAGCACTTGGGGGCATTAACTGGATTAAAAGCAGGTCAATAAAATAAGCCCTACCCCGAAAATAAGCCCTAGGGTTTTTTTTGTCCTTAAAAATAAGACAGTGGCTTATTATCGGGGAAACACGGTATGTCGGAATCCCCCCGAGAATCTCCCCTCTATGAGAAATGAGATCCCATCCACACAGCCCAGGTCTGCAAGAAGATCCTCTCTCCTCTGAAGCTCTGCTAATGATAGCAGCTAGTGTTATGGCCCTCAGGCTGTCTATGCGAATGGTCAGACACAACACATAGGCAGCTGTAAGACACAATGAGAGAGCGCATCTTCCTGCTGCCTGTCTCCATGGTAACACAAATTAAAATATCAGAGTACGAGTTAGGCTAATGTGATCACATGTAATTGGCTTTTCAATTAAAGTTGCAAAGAGTATTAATAATAAACTATCTATGACATAGAACAATAGTGACAATCACAGGATAATAATAATAATAATAATAATAATAAATAGAATAATAATAATATCTAAAGACACATTTATAAAATCCAATGGAGCGGAATAACACATTTCTTTCTAATTGTGGTGTATAGCTTCTTTTTATAATATGCTTATTTTCATATGTTATGAGTATAAAAGGCTGACTACCTTATGATGCTAAATAAATATTTTATACTGTATCTACATAAATAAAAAATAAACTGCAGGCAACATTTTGTTATACTAATGAAACAAGCAGTCATAGCAACACAAATATATTATACAATATATATATATATATAGGTCTTATTTTAATTAACATTGACAGAGATTTATATAAACAGTCCTTTTATCCCCATCATGCCCCCAGTCCTGCTTTTAAACCCATCATGCCCCCCAGTCCTGGGGAATTCACTAGGGGTTATTTTCGGGGTAGGGCTTATTTTGGACTGTTTTACAAAAATTAGAGTAGGTCTTATTTTTGGGTAGGTCTTATTATCAGGGAAACACGGTATATATATAAAATAATTTGTTTAATTATATATATATATATATATATATATATATATAATATGTATTATTAAATACATTATTTTAAAAATGTTATATAATTGTAAAAATAGATAGATAGATAGATAGATAGATAGATAGATAGATATATAGATAGACAGACAGACAGATAGATAGACTAGCTGATATATGTATTTTTATAATAAACTCATATATGATGTGAACTTCGGCATACAATTTTTTTTTGGGGGGGGGGGGGTCATCTGTTACATAGGGAATTGATAGAATAATGGCACATTGACACTTGGGGCCACAGCTAAATGGCTGAGGAAAACGCATTAACCCATATTCAGTAAATGTTATATGATATTATTTCATAATTCCAGGTAACAATATATTGTAATCAACATGTTATCTAACTTGCTGCCAGAGGAGTAAGGTATATAGTAATACTTCATTCCCGTGACATACAAGGGCAGTAAACTAATAAATAATAATATTATTATAATAATAATGATGATGATGATGATGCATAAATTAGTTAACCCTTCTAGTACAAACAAGTGGTCAATACATTAGAGCTAAATGATCTTAGCATAGCCAGTAATCTGTAAACTAATAGTAAATAACTATAAGTAGCCCCATTTAACCCTTTCATAGCTCTCCAGCAATCACTAGCCTAATGTTTCTTTTCAGTCCCAGTAAACCAGTGCACCGGCCCCTGATTCTAGTGAGTACACCATTCTATGATCTGTTATGGAGGCAGGCTGAGCAGCATATATGGAAGTTATAAAAGGTACCGGACCAGGCTTTCACCCTGATCTTCAGCTCGCCCTCCTGGGGCTCGGGCATCACTTTTCGGGCCACCCGCAGCTTGTTAAGCCCCCCAAAGCCAGAGAGGAGCACGGATCTCATGTCCCTGCCGTCCCCGGCCAGTCCAGCTCCCTCGGCCGCCTCATTCCCCGCTTGTTTCTCTATCATCTGCTCGGTCTCCTCGGCTATCTCCGGCCGCTCCTTGGCCATGGCACCGGGCGCTGGCTCAGTGGTTGTCAATGGGATGCTCTGGCTCTGCGGCGGCTCCAAGTGCTGGTCCTTCCATCTACCGTAATGCGCGCTCTAGCGGCGCGTCACCCATCTCCGCCTCATTGCTTTCTGGGTAGGATGCGCGTGTGTGTGTGTGTGTGTGTGTGTGTGTGTGTGTGTATCTGTTTGTGTATACAATACATGCATTAATGAGTAAATAATACCCCTTATGAAGGTCTTCATTACAACCCCAGCTTTTTACCTGCAGTGTGTACTGCAACCCAGGCTCTCTCTGTCCGGGTATTATGCTGTAAGATATAAGATATATATGCTATAAGATGTGAAATTGTAGATTTATGAAGATTTTATTTCACATCTCAGAATATTACACCACTGACCTCTCTAGAGATCTGCAGAACAATGCTCTGTCCTATCTCCTCATGACACATACATAGTGATATATCCTGCAGTTTATTACGCCATTGACCTCTGTAGACATCTGCAGAATATTGCTCTGTCCCATTGTCTTCTGACACATAGTGATATATCCTGCAGATTATTACGCCACAGACCTCTCTAGAATTCTGCAGAACATTGCTCTGTCTTATTGCCTCCTGACACATACATAGTGATATATCCTGCAGTTTATTACGCCATTGACCTCTCTAGAGATCTGCAGAACATTGCTCTGTCCCATCGCCTCCTGACACATACATAGTGATATATCCTGCAGATTATTACACCACTGTCCTCTCTAGATATCTGCAGAACATTGCTATGTCCCATCTCCCCCCCTGGCAGATACATAACGGTAGTAACTTCTGTATGTCCTGCAGTCGGTACGGGGCTTAGTGGAGGGGCAGGGCTTAGCAGAGGGGTTGGGAAAGGTCATGGAACAGGAGGGGTTAACATAAGATCATTCATGCAGTCAAATGGAGAACGGAGGATGCAGGAAGGGGGTGGGAGGGGCAGCAGGCAAGATTCAAAGATGCAATGTACAACCATTAGGAATCAGGGAGAGTAAATATTTCACTCTGCAGCATGCGATGCAACATGCAACGTATCCAAGGGTGTAGCTAAAGGTTCATGGGCCCAGATGCAAAAGCTCAGCTTGTGATGCAGAACACTGCTCTCTGGCATGGTCCTGGAGGAGGGGTAATGGTTTAATGCTGATGATAACTCCAGTATAGCAGCCTGCTATCTGGTCACCTCATCCAAGACACTGCTGCTAACTGCAGTGTCTGTCCTCCCCCAAAAGTTAATGCTGAGCTCAGTCCTACACTCTGTCTGGAACACTACACACTGCACGCTGTATACACATTCCTCCTGACAGCCTGCAGTAAATTTTTTTGTGATATATGGCCCCCTGGCTTTAAGGCCCGGTCGCAGCCGCTGGGACCCCTATGGCTATGCTACTGGATATATCTCCATATAGCATGCAGTATCTTATAGGTGTATGGCCAGCATTACACCTGCTAAAAGAAGGGGTTACCGGTAAAGGCCTGGTCCCTGACTGCTTATGCTGATGATCTGCGGCTATGTAATGTGAACGTGGTATAAATGTGTCTATAGTGTCTTACTGCATATGCTTTGTGTGTGTGCTTACATTTGTGTATAATTGTGTAATAAGAATATAATTATATGCTTTAATATACAGTCAACTATATTCTGTTTTTTTTATTACATTTTTCAGATCTGTATAAATGTAGTTATTATAAACCCCCTCTAACATTAGATTAGTATATGACTATTCACAAATAACACTAAATTACTTAAACCTCTGACCTTCAATCAATCACAGGATAAGAGAAAAAATATCCCTCTCTAATAAAATATACATTTTATTGATCACTTATCTAAAACGAGTTATCTTCCCATCTATCAAAAAANCAAAAACCAAACAAAATAATTCAATAAACAATGAAAACATACAATGTGGTAAGATGTAGGGAAGGGAGGGTATATATTTTAATCTTACCCCAATTTCACCCTCAGTTCTAATAGATCCCTATTCTGTATCCTACCTCAAAAGCAGAGTAACCGCCCCGAAAAGGGCGACCCTGACCTGGAACAGGAATCCCTAAGATATCTCCTCTGTCCCTAAACT